>BSBK01002290.1:2267500-2552500 GCA_027943335.1 Chamaecyparis obtusa | reverse complement strand
ACAATTTAAATGAAAGAGAGGAAATAATAATCAACCACAAAACTAGAGATCTCTCAAAGGTCCAATGCTACAAGTGTGATAAGTGTTGGAAAAATGGCCAATGCTCCCCTCGGGATTCATGACATGGTTTACCAACCTCATGTGTCTTCTATAAGTCTAGTGGTTGTATCGGACATTAACATGTCGATCTTTTGGTGCAACGACAACCACTACTTGTAACAAGTGGTATCAGAGCTTGGTCACAGGTTCAAATCCCCTCAGGTAACATTGAGGGGGAGATTGTTGGAAAAATGGCCAGTGCTCCCCTCAGGATTCGCGACATGGTTTAACAGCCTCCTGTGTCTTCTATAAGTCTAGTGGTTGTATCAGGCATTAACAGGTCAATCTTTTGGTCCAACGACAACCACTACTTGTAACAATAAGTTTGGACACACTCACGAATTTTGTCCGGAAAGAAAGAAAACTCAAGCAACCATAGCTAAAGTCAAAGAAGTGGAAAATACTCTATTTTTCTTAGCCTTATCAAGTGAACTAAACTCAAACAAAAGCACTTGGATAATCGATAGAGGGGCATCAAGACACATAATTAGATTTAGAGACCAATTCAAAACTTTTGAAGAACACTCAATTGAAGAGGTCACAATTGCCGACAACTCCACCTATCCCGTGAAAGGAATCGAGACTTGTTCAATTAAATTGAGAACTGGAGTTACATTATAATTAAATGATGTTCTATTTGTACTAGGAATCAAAATAAATTTGGTCTCTATTTCAAGTCTAGATGATCAAGGATACCATGTCACATTTCATGAAAATAAAGTTCTACTTTGGCCTAAAAATTCCAACATTAAGAATGCAATTTCCATAGGAAAAAGAGATGCTAGCTTATAAAAACTTTGTAACGATAAAAAAAGATGCTCAAATCATGAAGTATAAAATTGTAATGACATTTGGCATAGAAGATTAGGTCATCTTTGATATAGTGCCCTACCTACCATAAGGAAGATCACCACAGGTCTACCTCACCTAAAATCTAAACATACTGGAATTTGTAAAGGTTGTGCTCTAGGAAAGAACTCAAAAGGGTCATTTCCTACAAGCGAGCATAAATCAAAATTTGTACTAGAACTTGTCCACACTGATTTGTGTGGTCCTATGTCAACACCATCATTAGGGGGATTCTTGTATTGCATGATCTTTGTTGATGACTACTCTAAGAAAACTTGGATATATTTCCTAAAACTTAAAGAATCAAATGAAGTATTATTAAAATTCAAAGAATTTAAAGCCCTAGTACAAAATCAAACTAGGAAGAAAATAAAGACTCTAAGATCAGATAATGGGGGTGAATATATCTCTTAAAACTTTAAAGAATTCTACATTTTTGTTGGGATTAACAGGGAGTGTATTGTACTTTATAATCCTCAACAAAATGGAGTTGCATAAAGGAAAAATAGGACCATCATTAAAGCTATCAAATCCATGATCCATGACCAAAATATACATATCTCATTCTGGGTTGAAGCCTCAAACACAACTATATACATTCAAAATAGATGCCTTCATTCAATCTAAAAAATATAACACCTGAAGAAACTTTTACAGGGAATAAACCAAATTGAAGTGATCTAAGAATATTTTGTTGTCTCGTATACATTCATGTTGTTAGGAATGGGAGCACTAAGGGGGGGGGGGGGGGTGAATTAGTGTTCACTGTATTTTATCTTTTTACTTATTCTTTAAACTGAACTTAAAAGCTTAAGTACTGAAATTAACATCCACATAAACATGAAACATGAAATCAACACATAACATCAATATGGTTATGGGGAAACCCAAATAGGTAAAAACCCTGGTGGGAATTGACACCCACTAATATTCTGTACTAGTGTTTTATGATCCTTGTTAGAAGATCCTTAACCTTGTTAAGAGTTGCTTTACAATACATTAAGTATAGCAGACCTTGTCAAGGGTCGGACCCTGTTAGGAGTCTTTTACAATAGTCCCTATTAGGGGAGTGGATGCACTGTCCTAGAGCTCACTTCTCAAGTGGGGAAGGCTACAACCTTTTGATCTCATATACACACTATATCTACTGGATGAATTGTCACTGTGACACTGCTTATTAGATCAATTCCTTTGATGCATTGATGCTTTGACCTCTTGCAAAGCTCTAATATGTCTTATAGTCTCTTCACACACTTCTTCTCTACTATCACAACTCTCTATCAACTTCCATACCAATTACAATGGGCGCATCTCATATTTATATGTGCATACAAAATAAACAACTAGGTCGGCCCTTAAGCCTATTACATATAACACTTCCAATTGAATTGGCTCATGTGTGTTTATAAAAAAACATATATACATGTCAGAAACCTAATTAAAATAGGTGTATAGCCTTTAAATAATTAGAATATAACTGCAACTCAAAATGCTAACAATCGGTTGCTTACTTTGTCTTCTCTGGCACACACTGGTTGTGTAGCTTCAACTGTCTATATCTTTCTCATACTTTCATCTCTGATCATGCACTCATAGACTAAGCATGAATATAGTCTAACCAACTTATCTTCTAGGGTGTATACCATAACTCAGTCATACAAACGTGCGTTGATGCTCTGAGCTTCAGGAACTCTGTACACTATCCAGTCTTCAACACTTAGCTGATTTTTGATCTTCCCATCAAGTGCGTTGACTCCAAATTGCTATATGACTTTGTTGCCATAATGAAAACACTATACTAAGTCATATACATTAGTATAGCCAACTTGCCAACAATCTCCCCCTTTGTCATTGATGGCAACAAAGGAATATGGCCAAGTTGCTAATTGTCTTTAATACAAAAAACTTTTGTCTCCCTATACATATCTTTCTATCTCCTTATAAATATTTATAGCTCATATTCTACAAATACTCCCCCTTTGACATTAATGACAAAGGTGTGTCAAAATTGAATCTACAAAAACTTACTGTGATAGAAAATCCGGATATGCTATCTGTAGATTTTGGATCTCCTTCTTCCAAAATGTGATCAACGAATTTACAATTTGTAGATTGGCACATAAAGCATATTGTAGCTTCTCCATCTTCTCCAGATTAGTGCTAGGACCTTGATCATATGTCACCATGGTGGCATCGATCTCCTTGATATTCTGATTTAGTATGTCTAATGAGGGCACAAGAGCATTCCTTAGCTAAGTCTACCTAGCCCTTATCTTGATCATCTCTTTTTCTGCCTTCTCAATCTTGTCTAACTGTCCTTGGTAGACATTTTTGCACATGTTCACATCAATAGATTGATCTTCTACTAATTTCCTTATGTTGTCTATCATGACTTCTACCTCTTGTACCTTTTTGTACAGATCACTAGTTAACTTGTCTTGGTTCATACATTCAGCAATGATCTTTCTTCCCTTTGCTCCAAACTCCTTTAGGGATGCTTGACCAACCTTTAGTGAGCTTAGGTCAAGTGCATAGTTGCTAACCAATTCATTGAGCCTTTTCTTCATATACTTCTCCTCTACAACTAAGGATGCAGATTCTTCTAGGCTAGAGAAGTTTCCCTTGAACTATGAAATCATTGAACTGACATCATCAACTGAGTGTACTTTGGACACCTTCTTATCTTCAGGTAACAAGATATTTAAGATGTTCACTAATTCTACAAGGAGGGGATTCCTCATCACTTGTTTCTCCTTGGCCTTCTCCATGGCTAAGATGCTGAACTTAATCAGGTCTTCTTCTCCCCATGAATCCAAACTAGCTGTGTTAGGTATCAAACTTGACAACAATGTTGCTGAGGGAGTGATGAGAGTGTTATCCATCACTTCTTGTTTTACCTTGATTGATGTTTCATCTTTTTGTTCACTTTCTTTTACCTCTTCTTCTTCTTTTTGTTTTTCAACTTCTTTTTCTTTTTCTCCTTCTTTCTTTTCTTCCATCTTTTCTTCTTCTTTCTCATTTGTTATATCCTTAATCAATATTTCTTCTTGATGAGTAGGAGGAGTGTTACTGCATAAGATTTAGGCTTCTTGTTTCCTCACAAAATCTTCTTCAAACTTATCCAACTCAGTGTCAGTGGCCGCCATGGCTATCTCTACATTATCAATGATAATGGTGCTATCCTTTAGTGACTTTGTCATGGGTGCAGACTTATCTGCCTCTGTTTGTGTTTCAACTGTAGGCGTTGAGTCCTAAGGACCTATCATTGATGCATTAGTGGGCTTAGCCACCTTGACTTCCTTTAAGGGTACTTGTGTTGTGGGTGCAATAGCTGGATACATGTGCTTGTTCATGAATACTTTCTCGAATGCCTTCTCTATTTCCTTAGCAACAAGATCATAGTTCTTGTCCATAATGTGCAAAGTACTTGACTTGGTTCTGAGATGTGGCTTTACTAAGTCTAACAACAAAGACTTTTCCTCTAGAGAACATACAGGAAGGGTATCATCTAGAATCTTTTCCCTTATCCGTAGATCTTCTTCAATAGCCCGTCTCTTTTGTAATTCTAGGATGTTCCACACATTATCAGGGATCATAGTCTTAAGTTCCAAGACTGTCTTCTTGAACTTTAGCATGTGTTTGACTATCATACCATGTATCCCAAATTTTTCTATCTCACTATATTTTTCATAAAACTTTCCTACTTGATCAATTCTTCCCTCGTTAATTATTCTTGCACTTAGCACACTGAGACTAGGTTTGAAACTTACTTCAGGAGGTGCTTGTGAGTTCTCTTTGTTCCTTGTTATTCTTGAGGATGGATGACCAATGCTGATCTCTTTCTTCCTCTTCGGCATTGCCTTATACTTAGGAGGATCAGTAAGGTCAATGGTTTCTTTGGGCACAAAAGGAGTAACATTAGTTTACCCTTCTGTTCATAAAATTTTTCAATCTTCACTTTCTTCGGCTTAGGATCATCTGATTCTGCAGTTGCTGCATCTGTGCTCTCTAATTCCAAAGCAATGTTTTGTTCCCTTTCTTTGTCTAGGTCTACTTGAGACACTCCATGTATTCTCAAGATCTCAAAGGTAACCTTGGCAACCTTCCTCTTTGTTGTTGCGTTGTTCAATTTAGCATCTATATCTTTTATCTTCTCCTCATAGGTTCCCCATCTTGGCTCATTGGGGTCTTTAGGTGCTGACAACAAAACTTGAGCATAGGCCTCTAGAATAGGCTCTTCCACTTCATAACCTAGTGGATTAATCCACTTTTTTCTTGGTTCAACTGCCTCCATGCATGTTGTGTCTGTCTCAACCATAAAACAAATAGTATCCTTGTATTTCTCAACAATGTTCTTTGGTATCTTGTACCTCATCTACATTTTGACCCTGAATGTCTTTAACTCTAGTGTCATGTAGTCTCTTAGAGTGCTCTCTATAGATGCCTTGAAAGATATCTAAGGCATGGTAGGAATAGTATTGTCTAGGTATGAATATGACACCTTTCCAACAATATGGAAGTACATATAGATAATTAGGGACCCAAACCTAAATATCTTGGTTTTATCATGCTTGATTGCCTTAATGTTGTCAATTAGTTATGCATGCAAGATCTCACACAGGTTGAACTCTCCATTCTCATTTACAATTCTTATGGCTGCAAGAATTGTGGCCGCGGACACACTGTTTACCCTACTGGTGTGTTGAAACCTATTTCCAAGTATCATAGACATCAATTTGATGCCATCTTTCTCAATAGGTTCGATAGTCATACCACGACTATCACTTCTTGATTTACAAGTCTGTTCAATAATCTTCCTCACATCTTTTCCCACTGGAATGATGTCGCCTGTTGTTAGAATTTGTAATCTTTCCTTGGTGTATTTATAAACCAAGGTTAGACATTTTTCTTTTCTTGTTCTAATATATTAGGATATAAGCCAAGGTATCCTAATATATTTCTTTTTGTCTTCTTTCTCCTACATTCTATTTTGTCCTCTAGTAGAATATGTGAGGACAAATATTTAATTTGTAATTTAGTTTATTCCTCCTTATGAGGAATCTCACACTTGGCCTCACACACTTATGAATGTGGCATCCATAGGAGAAGGGAGTTACATGCAAACTCCTCCACTCATCTCTACTTAAGAGATGTCTCTCACACACTTGCTTGCATAATAATCTTCTTCTCTCTCTCTCAATCTCTCATTGCTCTCATTATTGTATTGAGCTCATTGCTCTCATCTTTTAGGCTTTTTGCCATATTCTTATTCACAAAGGGGTTTTTCTTTGCTTTTCCCCTTACCAAAATCTCTTGGCTCATTGTTGGATTCTTGAAGTGCTTTGTGGTTGATCTTGAAATCTTCTCTCCTTTGGTTTTGGTAAAATCTTCCAACATTTCATTTTCTTGGATTAATACTTGTTTAAGTTTTCATTCTTCTTACATGGTATCAGAGCTATCTAATCCTTGTTTAAGTGTTTTGTAGGAAGGTGCCATTCAAAGGAGCAATCTCTCTTTGTTTATCTAATATTTGTTTTGCAGATTTTTTTTGCAAATCTAACTTTTTTTCATTCTAACCCCTTAGTTTTGGATGGCTTGCCGCCAAATCTAAGCTCTTTCAATCTCATTTTCAGTTTTTTTAAGTTTACTTCTCAACTATATCCAGATTTATATCTCTATTTTTAAATACTTCTAACACAGATTTTACTTTACTAACATCTCTATTGCAGGCTTTAAATCTGTGTTTTTCACTTAAATCTAACATTTTTTTTAAACATTTTTTTTGAAGATAGTTTTATAGACCCGTACTTAGTGGC
Organism: Chamaecyparis obtusa; assembly: GCA_027943335.1. Taxonomy (NCBI): domain Eukaryota; kingdom Viridiplantae; phylum Streptophyta; class Pinopsida; order Cupressales; family Cupressaceae; genus Chamaecyparis; species Chamaecyparis obtusa. The sequence goes on along the minus strand of BSBK01002290.1, from coordinate 2,545,736 downwards.
TAATAACTTTTGTTTCAGATATTATCTTGTCAATCGCTTCGGTGGAGTTGTAGATAATTAGGTTTTACAAAACATATTTCAAAATCAGCTAGATCCAACAGTTCATTTGGGAGATATGACTCCCGCACTAAGACTGTATTTCTGAAACAGTCAAATCTCTGCATTTTAATAATTTTGTTGCAGTTTAATCATTATTTCAAGTTATTATTACATCTATTTTTATAAAATATTTTTCAGTTTTTGCAGGTATCTTGCAGCACTAATAATTATCTATTATATTCTTTTCTTTATTCAGCTCTTTCATTAGTTATTTCACTTATCCTAGAAGATTCTTTGATTTGTTTAATTTAGGATTCTTTCTTTCTTTAGTTTTTTTTAATATTCCGACTTACGTAAGGAATTTCCATTAGTAGTTCTATAAATCGTTGCATTTAAAAATTGTTTCTCCATTTACATTAAATTTTTTAAATCTATTTAATATCTTTATTTAACTCTTATATTAAGAAGTTAACTTCAAGTAATCTTCCTTTTCTTAATCTTGCACTTTATATATTCACTGTTATTTACTTTGTGTAAGTTAATTTGATTAATTTATCATGTCTACTTTAATCCCGGAAATCAAGCTCAATAGCTCTAACTATCATCAATGGAAAACTCATGTGTCATTTTTATTTCATTTTAAACATTTACTTGAAGTTGCTACAGATGCAGCTATTGAACCCGCTACCTCTGCTTCACAAGCAGAAAAAGATGCATGGAAGACCAAAAATGAGGAAGCCCTTGGTTTGATTGGTCTCTCCATCATCCCTGATCTTTATGTCCTAATTGGGCATTGCACTAAAGCTCATGAAGCGTGGACCATTCTACAATAGACATATGACAGCTCTTCAGAATCTCGTAAGATTCAACTCCAAGACAACTTGGAGGACTTAAGGTATAATGAATTTAAAAATATGGATGACTTTTTACTTAAATTTGATGCAGTTAAAACTCAACTAAGTGGTGTTAATGTTAGTTTAAGTGATATTAGATTGATTACAATTATTCTTAAGAAATGTCTTCCAAAAGAATTTCAGCAATTTATTACTAACATTCACTCTCAGCTTGCTATTCCTACTTTAGCTCCTCATTTAACTTATGCAATCTTTCAAAATTTGTTACGTCAAGAGGAGGCTAAATTATTACAATTTGGTACTATTAAGTCTTTTGAACATGCTTTTGTATCTAAAGCTCAAAATCCAACTAATAATTCTCAAACTCATAATAATAATACCTCTTATAATTATTCTCATAATAACAATCATAATCATCATAAGATAAATCAAAGACCTCATTGCACCTATTGTGGGAAAGATGGTCATGTTACTAATAACTGCTTTAAAAAGAAAAAGGATAATAGACTCATGAATCAAAATCACCAACCTTCTAAGGAAGATAATGGTAATTCATCTCGTCATGCATTTACAATTCATCATAATGTTACTAGCCCTTTTTAGTGATATGATGCATCTTCAGGGGGTATTCCTTTCTTTAGTATTATAAATTGTTCTCTTATGTCCTTCATGTTGATAAGCTTTTAATTTGTTCAAGTAATCATACTACATTTCCTTCCTATGGTTCATTTCATTATTTAACATTAATTGCTTTCATATTTTATATGATCTATTGTTGTATCTATTTTGAGCTCCTTTTGATCTATGGTTCTATTTGTAAGATGCAATGGTTGCACTTACTCAGTTGATATTGATCAACTTGTTCCATTTGTAAGATGCAATGGTTGCACTTACTCAGTTGATATTGATCAACTTGTTCCATCTATAAGATGCAATGGATGCACTTACTCAGTTGATATTGATCAACTTGTTCCATCTGTAAGATGCAATGGATGCACTTACTCAGTTGATGTTGATCAACTTGTTCCATCTGTAAGATGCAATGGCTACACTTACTCAGTTGATATTGATCAACTTGTTCCATCTGTAAGATGCAATGGCTGCACTTACTCAGTTGATATTGATCAACTTGTTTCATCTGTAAGATGCAATGGATGCTCTTACTCAATTAATGTTTATCAACTTGTTCCATTGATTTTTCTCTGGTGAAGGTGTTGTTCTTGAAATCCTTCTTGAAATTTTTTTGATTTCTCATATGATTGGAAGGTATATGGTACATGGTTCTCTCTCTCTTAATCCTTAGTTCAATTTATGTAAATCTTAATGTTGGTTTAAATTATCATCTCCTTAATGGTTCATTGCTTATGGTTCATAAGTGTAGTGATTATTGGCTATTAAATTCAAATACTTATTGGTGCTTGAGATATTTTTTCTACTCGGATTTGGTTTCTTCTCCCTCACTCTTCTTTTCAACCTTAATAATGTGATGAGTTTGCATTCTTCATTGCTTAGATCATGGGTCCTGTAGGTGATGGAGTCATGACCCATTCACTTGCAGTAACTCATTAATGGACTGTCTATATCCATGTGATTGATGCAATGTTGATTCATGCCTCATTTCTACATTAGCATATTATTTTGAGATGAAAGGATGATTGTTCTTTTTGGGTCCTTGACCATTTGTTGTATCTTGATTTCATGTTTAGCTCCTTTATTTGATGAAATCTCATGCATTCTTTCAAAGATATTTTCTGATGTAATAGTTTCAAAGTTACACTAACTTGGATATTAGATGATATTCTTCTTGTGGATAGGTTCCTTGGTTTGTGTTTCTATGTTTCTTTGTTTCAGGTGAATCTTCAAGGCCCACTTTTGGAATCACTTCCTCTTCACATGCCCTATTACTTAAAGAAGTTTAAATCAAGACTTGGATCAAGACAATCAAATCTCCTCCTTATATTGAAGACTAAGTTGTGGATTTTGTAAAGAGACATTTCCCTCTCATTGTAAAAATTTGGGTTTAATTCCCTTGATGTAAATCCCCCAAGTAAAGATTAAAGGGGGGTGTTAGAATTTGTAATCTTTCCTTGGTGTATTTATAAACCAAGGTTAGACATTTTTCTTTTCTTGTTCTAATATATTAGGATATAAGCCAAGGTATCCTAATATATTTCTTTTTGTCTTCTTTCTCCTACATTCTATTTTGTCCTCTAGTAGAATATGTGAGGACAAATATTTAATTTGTAATTTAGTTTATTCCTCCTTATGAGGAATCTCACACTTGGCCTCACACACTTATGAATGTGGCATCCATAGGAGAAGGGAGTTACATGCAAACTCCTCCACTCATCTCTACTTAAGAGATGTCTCTCACACACTTGCTTGCATAATAATCTTCTCCTCTCTCTCTCAATCTCTCATTGCTCTCATTATTGTATTGAGCTCATTGCTCTCATCTTTTAGGCTTTTTGCCATATTCTTATTCACAAAGGGGTTTTTCTTTGCTTTTCCCCTTACCAAAATCTCTTGGCTCATTGTTGGATTCTTGAAGTGCTTTGTGGTTGATCTTGAAATCTTCTCTCCTTTGGTTTTGGTAAAATCTTCCAACATTTCATTTTCTTGGATTAATACTTGTTTAAGTTTTCATTCTTCTTACACCTGTCCTTGAGAGGTATTTCATCTCATGAATTAGGTCAATGGTAACTAACACTTCACCTATCCAAAATAGGTCATCATGAATCCTGCTCAATAGAATCTTGATCCATTCTGATTCATAAAACTCATATGCCATAGCATACTCCACTATCGGGTGATTATTCCATCGTGCATACACATCCATGAAGGTTTTGTTTGATTTTAGCATAGTTTCCATGTGTGCTCTTAATCTGTCCAATCCTACTGGTTCTTTCTTATAGTAGATGTATGCCCTAATGTCCTTGACATGCATAACGCCCATAGGTGTGCGGGAGAATGCCCCTTCTAGGTCATCTAGTGTAGATTTAAATGGATGCCTCTTAAACACGTATCTTTTCTTCTCTACAACATCAAATACTATAGGAGTAACCATCACTTACTTGTATATCCCTTTCACAAAGGTTTCCAAGAGATTCTGAATCGGCGCGACGAACTAAGGTTTTCACAACCAATCAAATGCACAACAAATCACTTGATGAATCAAACTGCAATCCTTCTCAATCAACTGCTAAGGCTCTTCTTCTCTTCAATCGCTCTTAATTTAAATGCAATGAGAGATCTTCTAACTTCTATGTACTTTAAAGTAGAGTTTTTGCCATTAATGCTTGTCGCATAAACTAGGTTATCACTTGGAAATTTCTATCTTTCATTCTGCAAACAATTAGCTAGTGCACTCTTGCACGAAGGTTCCCTTAGTCTCCAAAAGCTTAAGTCCAAAGGTGCATACTCTGAGAGTGAGTATACCAGCCACACAAGGGTCTAGAGCTAAATTAGCTCCCCTTATGACCCTGAGGTCCATTCATCCAGATGTAGAGGGTGCATCCACTGTGGATGCATCTAATACATACTCATCAACCTTATCATTCTTTGCTTCTGACCAAATCATGCTCACATTCTCTAAGGCTTTCACAAACTTGACTTCTCCTTCAGGATCCAATACTGGTTCTTCAGTCTTTTTAGGGCTTTCAGGACCTTGCTTCCTTGATCTAAAAAACTTTGAGATGTGTCCAGCTTTGTTACAAGAATGACAAATGACTGGAGGCCTTATATTCCTCGGCGCATTGACATGGGTCACCATTTTACATTGTCTAGCTGAGTGACCATTATAGTTACATATCTAACATGTAACATTCTGAGAACTTCTTACATTTGATTGATTCTGATTTCTTTGATCATGTTGAGTCCTATTCTTTTTACTTGTCTTGCAATTCATTGCTCGCTAACCAAATTTATTGCATGAATAACAATAACCATTAAAAGGTCTTACCTCTATACAATTCCTCGCTATGTGTCCATGCTTGTTACATGCATAACAAGTGCGATCTACTGGCTTGCACTCATTCTTAGGTGGTTCACCATTATTTTTAGTTTGATCTTCAGTCTTCTTAGTATCAGTAGAGTCTTTTTGTGCATTCATTATTGCTTGCCTATTGTCAATCTGATTTTGTGCTTCATTGTATCCAATGCAGCTAGTATCTCCTTTAGCTCTTCTTGCATAATGTAAAGGATAAAATAGTGTATGGGGTCCTAGAATAATGGTTTGTACATAAAAGAGACCCCAAAGGCAATATTTTATACATACATTTGAATTGTAAGGGAAAATACTTGAAATTGGATAAAATAAGATACATACCTCATGATGAAATTAATTTGGAAATACTTATTTTCTGGTGTTTGTGTGTACTTTCAGGCAATTCTACAACCTGTTTCAGACTGGAAATGTCGAGACGAAGAAAACCTAGAAATCATTTATCTTTCTGACAGTAGGTAGTCTTTGACCCTCATAAAAGGTCAAAGGCTATATTTTTTGTTTGAAGGTCAATTTTGACCTTGTTCGCAGATCTCAAAAGTTTGCCGAAAAGGGTATCCAAATCTACTCTTAGATATGAAATTCCGCACCTATACCTGCAAGAAAAAGAGGGTTTTTGTTGTTTGTTTGAGGGGTTTGCCTTGGTCAAACCCCGATTTGGAATTAACCTTAATATTGAAGTTGAAATGGAGAATGCTAGCAAGTAGATCTAACAATGAAGCTATGATATTCAATAGATATGCAAATTGTATTTGAAATATAATCAAGTATGTTAATATGAAAGCTTGGAATCAACACTAACAAATGTAAATCAAACCTCCATGATTGTATGCTTGAAATCCATCTTGAGGGAAGAATGAATGGATCTTGAAGATGAACAAAATGATCTTGAAGGAAGATCATGCCATCATAATGGCTAGATCTAGGGTTTGAATGATGAATCTTGAATGCTTGAACCAAATCCCTTCAATGGCTTGAATGCTTGAATCCTTGATCTTCAATGGAGAACTTGGATGGAGAAGAGGACATGAATGCTTGAATGGATGCTTGCTTGATCTTGCTTGAGGGAGAACTTGATTGCCAAAACTTGATCACCAATGTCTCCTTGAGAGTGCTTGATGCATGAAGGAATGAGATATGAAAACTTGATGTAGAGATCTTCTCACAAAACTTGATGTCTTGATCATGAAATTGCTTGGAAACTTGATGGAGAAAATGAGAGAGGAAGGCCTTCTTTTATAGTGATATAGGGCACAATCCTCTAGAGGGGCCACCTTGGGGAATTAAATTCCAATTAGGCCTCAACCCTTTAGGAATGGACCTAAATTAAATATAATTTAAGGGTTCACCATTTCGGACACCAAATCAGCGGACTCGGAAGTAGGAAAACAATTATTTTTGAAACCCGACAACCAGAGATCCCAGGGCCTTGAAATTTGAATCCAGGGTCAAAGATGAGCTTGATCTTGACCTATTCAGAGTCAAGGTCAACTTTGACCCCTTTAGGTTGACTTTGACCTTAAGGGCACATATTTTAGGGTCTTAGTCAGAGTGAGAAACAAGAGGTCCCGGGGGTGCCCAGAGACCTAAAAATGATGATAGAACAAGGTAGAGTGCCAGGGAGAGGCACAAAATCCTATGATGAACATGATGAAGTCTAGGAGGACCTATTTTAAAGTCCTACCTAGAAAATAGAGCCATAAAAGAGGGAAATGAAGGAGAATCCTCAGGATCCTAACCCTAATTTCACCTAGAATGAAGGAATCGAGTGCAGAAAAGAAGTGGAAAGCGGGGACAAAGCCAAATCCAAGAAAAGATCAATTCAAGGCATTTGACATGACCCCAAACCACTTACATGGAGGGTTAAACACTCTTAACATGGAAGTGCTTCCATTTTAAGACGATACATTAAGCCCCCACTTTAGCAAGAGTATGGACTTGATGCAAACTCTTGGTAAAGGAGAAGAAAGAGGAGATACAAGTGGATTCACAATGAGATAAAATAACACTTAGCTAAGGACACAAGTCCCCAAACTAAAGATTCTAACTCAACATACACGCGCGAGGGTGCGAAAAGAGAAAACTAAAAGAACACGGGTTAGTACTAAATAACCCAAATCAATTAGCATAAGAAACCTCACTAAGAAATATTTCTCATACTAATATCATATTTGGAAAGATATCATAAAAGCATAAATGATTACATAAGAAAGAAAATAGCAACACTATAAATAACATAGCTTCATGATCCCGTCCTACTAGCATGAAAGTGAAAAGAGAGAAAAGAGAAAGTGATTATCTCACCCAGTAAGATGCCCACCTTACCATGAATCACCCTAGAGGGAGAGCCCAATAGGTTCACCCATAAACTATGCTTGCAATTGTAATGTGTCTTTTGACAAATTTTGGAATATCCATAGATCCACCTTTTTGTATCACTATGAATATGAAATGCGTGTCTCCTTAGGATTTAGCAACTTATGTGCGTTACCTTCAGAAGATTTAGCATATTGGAAATGCGTGTCCCTTTAGGATTTAGCAACTTATGTGTGTTACCTTCAGAGGATTTAGCATATTTGAAATTGGAAATGCGTGTCCCTTCAGGATTTAGCAACTTATGTGTGTTACCTTCCAAGATTTAGCATGCTGCAAAATAAAAGGTTAGAACAAAAATACATAATATAGAATGAGGGAGGCTGTATATATGCCCCCCTCCTTAATATGGAAAAAACATACTATTTTGACATGTTAAGGAAAGAAAAGAACAAGGATAAAGCTTTCTTCAACATCAAGACAATATCCATAGACAACACCCAGTCCAAGCCAAGAAGGTCACAGCTCCTATGAGGCCATGGAAGGGACAAATGCAAAGAGATATCATGCAAGAATTGAAAAAGTAACCCTTGTGAGGGATAGCACACTATTTAGTTTCCAAGGTGAGAGATATATCAACCATGGAAACCCAATGTCAAATAATGAAATTGGTTGTGATCAAGGAAAAAGATCCTCAATGCAAACCAAAATGTTCATGTATAATTGGATATCACATAATAGATAGATACTGCTTAACCAAGGAAAGAGGTGAATCCTAGAAAGACAGAAAAGAAGGAGATGACATCCATGCCCCCAAAGTGTAGGAAAAAAGATGAAAAGGGGACCTATTATATCACTCACAACACTATGCAAGACAATGAACCCCCAAGTATTAGGCTACCATTGTTTACATAATGTGGAGCTCCATAATAGAAACATACATGTTATTTAGAGAAAATAGGATTGAAATACAACTCATTGCCACATGATATATAAATAACATTACTATCAATGAGCTGCCTAATCTTATAATATAAAGCTTGACATTCATTAGTAGAGTGATCATGAAATCTATGATATAAACAAAAAGGAAGAGTCTTCAAGTATGGACTACGTTTCTTTTTGCGTTTAGGTCTAGTAATCATCTTGGCACGAAGGAGTTTAGGCAAAAGAACTTCTTGGTCAAATTCCTTCACAGGTTCATTATGTTTTGAAGTGTTATTGGAGATGTTAACATTGATTTTTTGTCGAGGATTAAATCCAAATCCATAAGAATGATCATGTCCCCCAGTGTGTAAGGGCATTTGAATTCCCTGTTTATGTTTACCATATGCTTGACTATTGAATCTTTGTTTAACTAGGAAGTGATAACCATGACCATAACAAGAAGCCATATCAGAAGGAGTCAATGGAACTTCAGTAGTCACTATGTCATCATTATTAGGTTTTATAGATTCATTGTGGGTAGAAGCAATGATAAAGTTATTACAAAGGGTTTTAGAAGTAAAAACTCGTTGTTCAAACTCTCTTTGTTTCTTCATAAAATCAACATCATTAACCTTATACTCTCCAATAAAGGTAGGATTAAAATCCAAGGTTCCCCAATCATCTTCAAGTAGAACATTAGAGGAAGAAGGATTACTATTAGGAATAGGAGTAGTGTGATTTTGAATATTCAGACAAGGATTAGGTGCATCATCTACATGAAGTGAATACATCTTGTTGTCATGTATAAACTTGACTTTACGGTGAAGGGTGGAAGGAACGCCATGCATCTCATGCAACCAAGGTCTACCCAAAAGAAGGTTATAATTGAGAGGTCCATGCATAACATGAATAGGTGTATTCAAGATGACTGGTCCTACTTTGATTGGTAAGGTAATGATTCCTAAAGTGTTCTTAGCAATGTTATCAAAGCCACGTATAGGAACATTGTCAAGTTGAATAGTTGAAAGATCAACGTTAATCGCTTTGAGAATGTCCATGCTACAAACATTAAGCCCAGATCCATTATCAATCAAGGTCCTATGAATGATAATTTTATTGATAGAAACAACAACCATAAGAGCATCATACTGATTTTGAACTTCTTTAGAGGGTAAATCCTTTTGAGTAAATATAACGTCAGGAGGACCTGGGGTAGCATGCATGCATTGTAAGAAGTTATTGGTGTTCTCTTGATTAGGAGGTGGAGTAGGAAGAGTTGCTAGAGCTTTTTTCAAGGCTTCATAGTAGGTAGGTGAAGTTTGAAGAAGCTCCCATAAAGAAATCTTGGCAGGAGTATTTTGCAATTGGGTTATCAAATCATACTCCTTGCTAGGAAGACGAGGTGGAGGAGGAAGAATAGGTTGATAAGGTGGCAAAGAAGTAGAAACCACCGGATTAGGTTGAAGGTTATTCCTTGTATGATAAGTGTGAGCTATAGAATCTTGATCATTGAAAGACTCCATAGGTTTACCTTTGATAGTAATGTGAGGACAACCTTTGACAGTCAACAAGGGTTTAGGATAAACCATTTTAGTTGTCTCAACACTACAAATAGATTCACAAGAAGGGAGAAAAGAGGACATCCTAGGAGGAGATGAGGTAAGATCTTGATTCTCCATAGAAATCACTAAAAGGGAGAGTATTAAGGGAATTCATATCATTCTCCACTAATGCCTCATTACTAGAAGGAATCTCAAATGGAGGTAAAGCATCTATAATATCATCTTCTTTCACTAAAATGTCTGCATAAGGGGAGTGTGTTTTAGAAAAAGATTCATCATCATGTATGAATAAATCACCCTCATGTATCAAATATTCTTCAGGAGGAGGGGATAAATCAATGTATTTATCTAAGGGATCATTCACAATGGTGTCATGAGGAAGAGAGTAATCAACATCCAAATCCAAAGGTTCATCCCAAATAGCAGGATTATCATTCCTATCAATAAAGCACATTGTAGGATCCCTAGAGGGGAAAGAAGGTAAATTATATTCTAAAGTAGGTTCATAGAAAAGACATATATTAGGAGAAGAATTAACATCAATCCTCAACTCATCTCCATAGAGAGAAATATGATGGAGAGATAGATTAAAGTCATCTTCTTGCTCTAATATATCCTTACAAGTAAATTCAAAAGAGGACAAAGCAACATCACACACACTAGATAAAGTCTTTCTAGGTGTAACATCATGCAATGGTAAGGTAAGAGGAGAATGTTGTGTAATCCCAAAAGTTATGGAAGAATATTTGGAAAATATTTGAAACAACTTGTGCAACATGATAACAAATAAAGAAATGCATAGAAAATAGATCTAGATATATCCCAATGCATTCGTGAAAAGGAAATCAAACACAATAGGGCATCTAATTCCACAAAATAAAGAGTTGTCGTAAATGGGTTCATCAAAATGTATAAGTGAAGGTGAACACACAAGATAATAGAAAGGGATATCTAACACAATAGGGAATATAAATCCACAAAAGAAAGGGGTAAGTATGTCAGGTTCACCAAAATGTAAAGGATAAAATAGTGTATGGGGTCCTAGAACAATGGTTTGCACATAAAAGAGACCCCAAAGGCAATATTTTACACATACATTTGAATTATAAGGGAAAATACTTGAAATTGGATAAAATAAGATACATACCTCATGATGAAATTAATTTGGAAATACCTATTTTCTAGTGTCTATGTGTACTTTCAAGAAATTATGCAACTTGTTTCAGACTGGAAATGCCGAGACAAAGAAAACCCAGAAATCGCTTATCTTTTTGACAGCAGGTAGTCTTTGACCCTCATAAAAGGTCAAAGGCTACATTTTTTGTTTGAAGGTCAATTTTGACCTTGTTTGCAGATCTCAGAAGTTTTCCGAAAAGGGTATGCAAATCTACTCTCAAATCCAAAATTCTCCACCTGTACCTGCAAGAAAAAGAGGGTTTTTGTTGTTTGTTTGAGGGGTTTGCCTTGGTCAAACCCCGGTTTGGAATTAACCTTAAAATTGAAGTTGAAATGGAGAATGCTAGCAAGTAGTAGAAGTAGATCTAACAATGAAGCTATGATATTCAATAGATATGCACATTGTATTTGAAATGTAATCAAGTATGTTAATATCAAAGCTTGGAATCAACACTAACAAATGTAAATCAAACCTCCATGATTGTATGCTTGGAATCCATCTTGAGGGAAGAATGAATGGATCTTGAAGATGAACAAAAGGATCTTGAAGGAAGATCACACCATCATAATGGCTAGATCTAAGGTTTGAATGATGAATCTTGAATGCTTGAACCAAATCCCTTCAATGGCTTGAATGCTTGAATCCTTGATCTTCAATGGAGAACTTGGATGGAGAAGAAGACTTGAATGCTTGAATGGATGCTTGCTTGATCTTGCTTGAGGGAGAACTTGATTGCTAAAAATTGATCACCAATGTCTCCCTAAGAGTTCTTGATGCATGAAGGAATGAGATATGAAAACTTGATGTAGAGATCTTCTCACAAAACTTGATGTCTTGATCATGAAATTTCTTGGAAACTTGATGGAGAAAATGAGAGAGGAAGGCCTCCTTTTATAGTGATATAGGGCACAATCCTCTAGAGGGGCCACCTTGGGGAATTAAATTATAATTAAGCCTCAAACCTTTAGGAATGGACCTAAATTAAATATAATTTAAAGGTTTACCATTTCGGAGACCAAAACAATGGACCCATAAGAGGGAAAATAATTATTTCTGAAACGCGACAACCGGAGATTCCAGGACCTTGAAATTTGAACCCAGGGTCAAAGATGAGCTTGATCTTGACCTGGTCAGGGTCAAGGTCAACTTTGACCCCTTTAGGTCAACTTTAACCTTAAGGGCACAACTTTCAGGGTCTTAGTCAGAGTGAGAAACAAGAGGTCCCGGGGGTGCTCAGAGACCTAGAAATGATGCCAGAATAGGGTAGAGTACCAGGGAGAGGCACAAAATCCTATGTTGAACATGATGAAGTCTAGGAGGACCTATTTGTAAGTCATACCTAGAAAATAGAGCCATAGAAGAGGGAAATTAAGGAGAATCCTCGAGATCCTAACCCTAATTTCACCTAGAATGAAGGAATCGAGTGCAGAAAAGAAGTGGAAAGTGAGGAGAAAGCTAGATCCAAGAAAAGATCAATTCAAGGCATTCAACATGACCCCAAACCACTTACTCAGAGGGATAAACACTATTAACATGGAAGTGCTTCCATTTTAAGATGATACACATACAACTGAGATTCTATCAAATTAGAACTGGTGTGTAATTTGTCAATGTGATTCTTTGCATCTTTCAATTTAGATTCCAAGCTTTCTTTGTTGTTTCTTAGCTCTAAGATTTCCATTTTTACTTGCCTCAATTCTTCATTCAGTTGAAGGTTCTCTTTGACCTACTCATCATAGAATTCCTGATTGTTAGTCAGCTTATCATCAAATTCTTCAAGTTATTCTTTTAAGGATGTATTTTCTTCATTCAGATTCTTGACCATTGTCCCTAGATCACTGGTAGATAATTCTTTAAAATCCTTCCTTAGCCTTTTGATGACTAGTTGAGCATCACTAAGTTTTTCCCTTAGTTCTTCAGTTTCTCTTTCAGATTTGTCCAGGTCTTCAAGAGCAACTTCAATATTTCTTTTTAGATGTTTCATTTATGCTTTGTCCATGATCTCCTGAAGTGGTTAAACTTCTTTGTAGAGGACCAGAGCTTTGATACCAATTTTTAGGAATGGGAACACTAAGAGAGGGGGGGGGGGGGGTGAATTAGTGTTCACTGTATTTTATCTTTGTACTTATTCTTTAAACTGAACTTAAATGCTTAAGTACTGAAATGAACATCCACATAAACATGAAACATGAAATCAACACATAACACAAATATGGTTACGAGGAAACCCAAATAGGTAAAAACCCCAGTGGGAATTGGCACCCACTAATATTCTGTACTAGTGTTTTATGATCCTTGTTAGAAGATCCTTAACCCTGTTAGGAGTTTCTTTACAATGCATTAAGTACAGTAGACCTTGTCAAGGGTCGGACCCTGTTAGGATTCTTTTACAATAGTCCCTGTTAGGGGAGTGGATGCATTTTCCTAGAGCTCATTTCTCAAGTGGTGAAGGCTACAACCTTCTAATCTTAGATACACACTATATCTGCTGGATGAACTGTCACTGTGACACTACTTGTTAGATCAGTTCCTTTGATGCGCTGATGCTTTGACCTCTTGCAAATCTCTAATACATCTTATAGTCTCTTCGCACACTTCTTCTCTGCTTATCACAACTCTCTATCAACTTGCATACCAATTACAATGGGTGCATCTCATATTTATATGCGCATACAAAATAAACAACTAGGTCGGCCCTTAAACCTATTACATACAACGCTTCCAATTGAATTGGCTCAAGCGTGTTTACAAACAAATATATATACATGTTAGCAACCTAATTACAATAGGTGCATAACCTTTACATCATTAGAATATAACCACAACTCAAAATGCTAACAGTTAGTTGCTTACTCTGTTCTTCTCTGGCACACACTGGCTGTGTAACTTCAATTGTCTGTATCTTTCTCATACTTGCATATCTGATCATGCGCTCATAGACAAAGCATGAATATAGTCTAACCAACTTATCTTCTAGGGAACATACCATAACTCAGTCATACGGATGTGCGCTGATGCTCTGAGCTTCAGGAACTTTGTACACTGTCCAGTCTTCAACACTTAGCTAATTTTTGATCTTCCCATCAAGTGCGCTAACTCTAAACTGCTTTATGACTTTGTTTCCATAATGAAAAAAGTATACTAAGTCATATACATCAGTATAGCCAACTTTCCAACACATGTTCCTAAAGAAAAGAAAGACCAAGCTAGAGCCCTCTGGGAAGAAATACATATTTGCTGGCTATAGTGAAACTAGTAAAGGATACAAAGTCTATATTCCAAGACAATGATCCATTGAAATCAATAGAGATATAAAATTTGAAGAAAATATTGCATATAAACTATCCCTAAATACAAAAGATGATACAATTGAGAATCAGAGGGAGAATATCATAGAAGATAATGAAACTCCTGCAACTAATTCTAAAAATACTAAAGTTCCTAATAACAAGAAAATGCCACTATGGGCAAGAAAGATGAATGAAGAAAACAATATAGAACCTAATGAAATTTTTAGAGAGAATATGAAAACAAGAAACCAAACATTCTATGTTTCACTCCTAACTGAACTCAAAAAATTTGAACCTTTAAATGTTGAAGAGGCCTTATATCAAGCTTGGAAAGAAGAAATGATTGAAGAATACCAATCTATTTTTAAAAATGAGGTATGGGATGTTGTACCTAGACCTAAAGACAAATCAATTGTATCTTCAAAGTGGTTAATCAAAATTAAATATGTATCAGATGGTAGTATTGAAAAACACAAGGCCAGATTTGTTGCCAGAGGGTTCTCCCAAAAGGATGGAATTGATTTCAAAGAGACATTTACCCCAGTTGTACGATATACTTTTGTAAGAACCATTATTGCCATTGTAGCGTCTAAAGGATGGAAGATACACAAAATGGACGTAAAAACAACATTCTTGAATGGTGTAATTGAGGAAGAAGTATATATAGAACAACCTGAAAGTTTTTCTACTCATGATATGAATATATCCATGTGTGAAAACTAAAGAAAGCTCTCTATGGCCTTAAACAAGATCCTAGTGCATGGTATGAAAGGATAGACAATTATCGCTCCAAACTAGGATATTCCAAAAATAAAGCACATCCTAACATATACTTCAAAATATTAGATGGTGATATGTTGATTATAGTTCTCTATGTTGATGAATTATTAATAATAGGTGAAGATCATCTTATTGAAAAATGCAAATGGGATCTTGTAGCTGAATTTGATATAAAAGATCTAGGCCTTCTACACTACTTTCTAGGTCTAGAAGTATGGAAAAAGGAGAACTATATTTTCCTAAATCAAGGAAAATACACCACTGATATCTTGACCAAATTTGGAATGATGGATTGTAAACCATTGTCTACTCCAATGGAAACAAATCTTCATAAACTTAAAAGTGATGTAGAAGATTAAGAATCTACAGATCCTACATACTATAGACAAATTATTGGATCTCTCATGTACTTGGTGAACACTCGCCCTGATACTTGTTATGCAACCAATGTGTTAAGTCATTCATGTCTGACCCTAAGAAGATTCATTCAATGGATGCCAAGCATATTCTAAGATACTTATGTGGCACTATTGGACTTGGTCTAAAGTATGAGAATGTTGAAATCAATCTACAAGGGTATTCTGATTCAGACTGGGCAGGTAGTTCTATTGATCATAAAAGTACTATAGGATGTTTTTTTAGTCTTGGATCGACTATGATATCTTGGTTCAACAAGAAATAGTCTGTAGTTTCTCAAAATTCTACTGAAGCTAAGTATATGGCTGCTTCCATGGGGGCTTGTGAAGTAGTATGGTTGAGGAAGTTACTAGTTGAACTGTTTGGAAAACCCTTGAATCCCATAGTGATTCACTATGATAATCAAAGCTGCATCAAACTTTCAGTTAATCCAATTTTTTTATAATCGATCCAAGCATATAGAGATACCTTACCATTATATAAGAGATATGGTTGAAAAAGATGTTATCAAGTTGGTATATATCAGCACTGAAGAGCAGAATGCTAACATTTTAACTAAGCCCCTGGTCAAGTTGAAAGTAGAATATTTCAGAAGTAAACTTGGTATGGCTAAATTGTAGATTGAAATTGTAGTCATATGTATTTTAATATATTCATGGATATCTTATTTTAATATTGAAATATTACATCTATGTGTTATGAAAGGTGACGATCTTTCATGTGTAAAGTTACTATTGTTAGGTGACGATCTCAACAATAGTTTGACCTATTATCAAGATTTGATTATATTAAGTTGATGTCCCAAAATGTGTTGGATATCTTGATACTAAATTATTGTGTTATCACTAAGTGTTGTCTCAAGTTGTATTTGAGACTGTGATGAAAATCATATCATTATTGACTCCATTAAATTTTTGTCCCAGATTGTGCTAGATATCATGATATTGAGATAGTTCTTGACTTATTATTATGATAGACTTCTTTAAATTGTTGTCCCAAAATGTGTCAGAAGTCATAATCTATACGTCAAGATGTAATACTTGTGATATTGGAGACTTCATTATCATCCTAGGATCAAGGTTTTTATCTATTAGACTTCATTGAGTTGTTGTCAATGATCAGATAACGTACATTTTTGAAATGTATTTCATGAGTATGAAAACTCTAAATGATGTTGTTCAAATCCTCTTTTGCTAAGAGGGAGTGTTGAGAAATAGCTTCATTTGATTTGAAACATAAAAGTAAGTATACATATAAGTTTACATAATTTATCTCAGACTGATATTTATAATGACATTTATAGAATTAATCAAATAATATAATTGCAGAGATTATATGTAGTGGAATATGTCTTTTACTCTGAAAACTACAGATCTGAATCTATGATAGAAATTATGACTGCGGATTCGTGATCACAATAGAAAACCCAAAAAATGCTATTTTTCTCAGACCTTTAGGAACAAGTCAACCTAGTGCAACATGTTCCAAACACTTTTCCACAAAGTCACCATGTTCTTGGGACACTACAGAAAAGTCAACCTAACTTCTTCAAAAATGTCTCGGCAAGTAGTTTCCAGATTTGTGCTTGTAATTATGATATCCTTCTCCTACACATAGAAAAGATTGTTTTGGGGTTTGGGTGGATGAGGGCTTGTCTTGGTCAAGCCCTAGAAAGAGGAATCAAAATTGGAATTGAAATGTAAATATGTACATGAAACAAGACAAATGTAAGTATTCACATTTCTTTTAGAAACCCTTGTCAATAAGGATTTTGTAATGGTTGTATGTTGTACATGTTAAATTTGCAATGATGGATGTAGGAAATCTTCACAAATGCAATGGATCTACCAAAATCACATCATGGAGCCATGGATGTAAAAACACATCAATGAAGAAGATGATGAATGCCTCAATGTAAATATCCTTCCTTGATGTTCAACAAAATGCTAGATCTTGAAGAGGAAATGCTCACAAAGGATCCTTGAATCTTGAATGCTCTAACTTGCTCATGTGATTGTTGGATGATAATGGATCTCTAATGGATGTTAATAAATGCTAATGGATGTTAATGGATGTTAAAATGAGGTGCCTAGGCTTCCTTTTATACTAGTTTCGGGTGGGAAACAAAAGTGAGCTAATGGGGTCAACTGATTTTACAATTTAATTCCCCAAGATAACACTATCCCTAGGATTTAAAATCCATGGGGAACAGGTTGAATTGTTTGACCTATTCCAGAATAGGTCAAATTGGTTGATCTATTCTAGAACAAGTCAACTTATTTGACCTGTTCCAGGGTTTTATTGCAGGGAGCCATCCTTGAGGTCTTAAAGGCTACATAATTAAAAGTGGAAGATATGGGACATAACATGAGAAAAGGGGGATTGAGCACAAATCCATCCATGGCTCATAAAGTTGATAAAGGAAGGGAGATAAAAGGTCTTATATAATGCGTGCATCTATTTTAAGATGATACATTTATCCCCCACTTTAGCGGGAGTACGAGTTGCCTCAAACTCATAGTAAAGTAGATAAAAAAGTAAGAGTTGATCTCATCATGATTAAGGAGATGAACAAACCATCAAGCCCCCAATAAAATTGAGTCTTAATCATATCTAGAGCCAAAATAAGAGAGATGTCATTAACAAGAAAGTGTAGCCAACTTGCCCAATAAGGTTTGTGTTCCTTATTGTGAACTACACAGGAAAAAGAAAGGGGGTGCAATAAGAGATGGCATTGAATGGTCTAGCAAGTGTGTGTGGCATGCTAGTCAACCCATTGAAGATGAATTGAATGGTCTAGCAAGTGTGTGTGACATGCTAGTCAACTCATCGAAACAATTCATCCTCAAGGGAACTCCATGTCCCAAGAAGAAGAATCAAAAGATGACCTAGGCATAAGGATGTGTGTGTCCTTAAGGGATCAGAAAGATGATCAAGCTTCCTAGACTGTCAATAGTCCAAAGAAAGATCCAACATTGATAAGGCCTCCTAAACTGTTAGTAATCCAAAGAGGGATCAAAAACCAAGGATCAAGCCTCCTAGACTATCAGTAGTCCAAAGAGAGATCTGAAAGAACAAAGACCAAGCCCCCATGAACTGTCAGTAGTTTGATAGAGGAAACCAAACTATAAACATGCATGTGATCAAAAGTGAGCAGAGTGTATGCCCCTAGGTTAAAGCAATTGCAAACACCTTAACATGAGCAATAGCTTTAACGAAAGCATGCATGCATCCATGAAGAACGTTTCCACTATGAAATTTCCCCAAGGGATAACACAAAGGGATCCACTAACTTTGGGGTTAGTATGATCATATGATAATATGTTATATTATGTCAAGTATGAAATGTCGTCATTCCCCAAAGGAAGTAGAACTACAACAAAATGGAGGGAAAGGCATGTAAGAGGTACAAAGAAGAGTCTTTTTGGGATGACAACACAAGGACCAAAAATAATTGGTGCTACTATGTCACCATCATCCAAGTAGACTACATAAGGGAACATATATGAATAATGACACATAGACAACATAACATGTAACGAAAAATAGATGAAGAGAGGTAAAAATAGAAGAAGATGCATGACATGTTAGATTAGTTTATTATCTTGTGCCAATAGAGCAACAAGAATTGTCTAAAACAATCTAGACAAAACATTTAACAAAGAGCACAACACAGGGAAAAAAAACCATTATGAACACACAAAGACTACCATGCAAGAGAAGTCCACATCAAGCATGCCACGTTCCCTCCCCATTTCAGTCTTGAAATATTAGGGAAAGGTGAGCAACTCGCAAGAGGAACAACATCCAACATAGTAGGAACCACTATTGGATCCAAGCATGGAATCTGGTGGGAGTCACTGTACTCTTCACTAGAAGTGAGTGTTAGATGCGTAGAAAGCATGTTAGGCAAATCATAATCCATATCAATATTTTTATATTCATCATTACTAACATGTACATTATAATCATCATCATCATCAAGAGTAGCTCTCATATCAAGATTAATATAATCTAAAATACGAATAGAATCATCATGCTTATCCATTTGCATATTGTTATTTTGATTAACTTCCTTCAAAGGGTCAAGCAAAGGTTGATCAAAGGAAGGAAAAGGTTGAGATGAAGAAGCAGTTTGAGAAGAAAGAGCATGAGCCTTAACCTTAGCTTGACGGTTCTTGTGACACTAACGAGCATGTTGGTTACAAATGGTTTTACAAGATAAAATTGAAGGATTAGATTCAACAATCATAGGTTCTGAGGAGGGAATGACTACGGGTTGAGGAATGATAAGTAGAGGAATAGGTTAGGTAGGTAAGATAGTTGCAAGAGTATCAACCTTAGGAAGGATAAGGTCAATAATATTTTCTACCTTATATTGCTGATAGGATTGATAAAGATGATCAGGGCGGTTAGGTGGTTTTTGAGGGAGAGATGGCCAAATAAATCTATCTCAACACAATCTCGAGGACACGAGGGTTTATAAAGAGAATAATTAATGGCGATAACTTCTCACCTTTATGAGGAAATTTTATGCACTTATGAATAAGAGAGGCTACAACTTGCATGGAAGAGAGCCACAAAATACCAAGCTAAACTTGAAATTGATCAGAAGTAGGAATGATAACAAAGGTAGTATGAACAACCTTACCAGAAAGGGTCACATGAATATTGATAGAACCTTGAGGATGATAAAGAAAACCATTACAAGTTTGAATCCAAACACTAGATGTATGGTAGGTATCCTTACACTTATACATTTGGAGCCAAATTTTGATGGCTAACTATCGTACAACCGACAACAAACTGTCACAATTAGTCGTCAGAGTTTTCTCATTGTTAAGTGCGATGGCCAGGGATGTCGTCACAATTTTGATGGTCCTTTTGTCAAAACTATCCACTCATCCATCATTAGATGAGTAATCATTTCCAACTTCAAATTTTGTTGGGAGCACTCATATCTTGTTGCAATTGCGACAGGTATTGTATAAACATTTTCAATAGGAATGTCGTCGCGAGTACAACATCCCCATCAGAAAGTACAATTGGCCAAACTTAGCATTTGTCAAATGGGTGACGACAGTGTGTAAACATTTTCAATGTGTATGTCATCGTGAGTATAGCATACTCATCACAAATTTTGTTTGATGGGCTTCAAAATTGCGACAATTATTGTGATTTTTTAAAAAACGTATTGCCTACAATAATTTGGAAAAAACATTATGATTTTTCTATATGGATATTTGTATGTTTGTATGGATGCTCACAACCTAGGCACCTATAAAGGTTTTTTATGCATGTTTTGTAACCAAAATCAAGGTATTGGATGTTCATCAAAGAGACATTCTCTTTTGATGAAAGCAATATGGAAGGTGGATTTTTGTCAATTATACTTGGAAATGCTCTAATAGACATGTATAAAAAATGTGGAAGCCCGAACAATGCATGTGGATTATTTGACAAAGTGCTTTATAGAGAGGTCATTTAGTGGAATGCTATGATTGTAGGATATGCAAACTCATTATTTATTGAAAAGGATTTAGAAACACCAGCATCTTCGTTGTCTATGCCAAAATGAAAGCTTTGAAATATGTTATTTACATCCATCAAAGCATATTAGCTAGGAGATTTTCGTCAGATATTATAGTTGGAAATACTTTGGTAGACATGCATGCAAAATTTCGAGCCATAGATTTTTGCAAAATGTGGAATCATAAACAATGCACCTCTTTGCAAAATTGCCTCGAGGATATGTTCATGACTCCACATTTTTCATCCATCTCTACTAGAGCGAGCATTCCCAACTATAATATCTGAAATAAATAGTCTTACTATTATGCTTTGATGGATGTAAATATCCTATTCCAAAGCTCCAATTTTGGCATAGGTGGGAAGGATGCTACCAAAGGATATGTCTTTACACATGACAATTGTGTTTGCTTGAAAGTTTCTAAATCATTTTCAACAAATCTATTGTCCACATATTCTACATCATTGCATTCAGTGGGATGGAATCTCTTTGAGGCATTCAAATAGTTTACATGCCATGTTTTTGCTTCCACATTTTTCAAACATGTAATCTCTATCAGATTTTGCCTTGTCTATATTTCTATCATCTTACTCACATTATAATCTGTCATTTTTTTATAATATCAAATTGAAAATGTTTATTTGTGTGAATCAACCCATTTAAGAGAATGCAAGTTATTTTAGATGTAGTTATTCTTACACATTTGCAATGCTAACTTCTATCTTATCTTCAAACAAAATATAAGAGTTTTTAAACGCAATGATTTTATGAAAACTAGAGCTCAAACTTCACTTTAATTCTATTTTATAAAGCATGTGTTTTAATATTCAAGAATGATTACAAAAATTTGTATATGTAAAAATAATGATCAAGGTGTTTTTTAGTATCCCATTGGATGAAATTGATTGACTGATTCAAGATGAATCTCAGATTGGATGAGGAAACCATGTCAAAGTTGTGAACTTCTCTTGATAAATAATATGAACGAATTCTCAATGTGCATATATCGGATCCTAGGTAATGAAGAAATGTACTTACCCTTATTATGTAATATGTTTGAATGCTCTCCTTCAAAACCTTGATTGTAGTTGCACGTGACCAATCAATGGAAGGATTAAATTATGAAAATAACAATAGTGAATCTCAAACTTATAGTTTTAAAATCTATCACCGAAAATTAAAAATTCAACATTTCACTAACTTTCATATATATGTCTATGTCTGCTTCTGGAAGAATCACAACTATTTTATCTTTTTCCAATTTCTAGTAATAGTTCTACAGATAATATAAAAGTTCATAAGCACATAGAATGCAATGTTAGAACTTAACTATCCATTATTGTTTATGGAACACATATTTCAGCTATTTTATAAAGAGAAAAATTTAAAGCATAGTAAAGTTGGGAATAAAATTTCCATATACCATGTTTGGAGCCAAATCCTTGTCATCTAGCTACAAAATCGAGTGTTTATCTCATTTTCATCTCAGCAATATGAAAATCAGGTTTACTGATATAAGTTGTTATCTTCTGAGGAACAAATTCATTGAGCTTGAGTCCATTGTATGATGTCTCCTGTCATCTACTACAAAAACATTTATCATCTAGCATGGTATAATAATGGATATTCCACAAACTAATCTATCAGTGTAGATTATCCAAGTCTGAAATCATAGAAATTACATGACAATCAAGTTACAAAACTTTCTTAGGAAACCATTGAAAAGAGTATTCAAAGCATGAAATTAATTAGTAATCACTATACTTGACTAAAAACCCAACAACTAAGAATTACAAGTAATAAAGATAAACAAGTGGAAGTTGCCATCTTTTGCAACAAGATAGGTTTCTCTTCAAATAGATGAGGTAGATGTTTTGTCATTGTATTTTCCAACTTCACAGCTGCATATCCTAGAACACCATACAAAACCTTTGGATCACTCCAATGCAAATAATCTAGCTAATATAAGTGATGATCCTCTACATGCTGAAACTACATATATTTGTGTCTGTACAAAATTGCATCCATATTTATTTTTACTAAATTCAGTATGCAACTCTCTAAAGTTTTAAATTAATATTATATAATATATATAGGTCTCTATGAACTGCTTTAAATGGGTAGATTGGACCCCAAATTCTATTCACAATTAAATTCTATACAATGTTTGGTAAAATGAAGATTACAAAAAGCATGAAGTGCAAATGATCAGAAAACATGCACTGTAAAATAATGTTACAAAATGAGTCTCTTACCTGTACACAATCAACATTCAATACACCCTTATTGAGTAGTAGAGGTATTTAGTATGGTGACCATCTGATGTAGAGGCTTGGTGGATTCTACTTACAATCTTCTTGGGAGACTTCATATCACTCCATTGTCTTGTAACTACACTCAAAACATTCCTAACAAAAGGATCAATGCCAAAGACCCAACCCACTCACTAGACCTATCAATGGTCAACATAATGTCTTTTTCTACCACTAGGCTCCACACCCTTAAACCACACAACCATGGATACATACTTAAAATATGGATTCCAATCCCTCTAAGGGTCACAATATGCCAAACTCCAAACTACTCATTCTAGGCCTTAAACTACTCCAAACTTGTAGGGGCTCTAACCTGGGGTTTCTTTGAACTTATCCTTCCAAACACTTCTGAATCCCAAAAATGAATCCAACACCTTCTAATAGACTTGTATGAATAAAAACCAACATAAAATGTGGCCCTCCTTCAAGAGAAACTCTCAGAACTATGACTGGTGTTGTTCACCATGCATCCATCCATCAACTCCCTTTAACTTGTGGCCACCATTTCTACCATTTTGGCCTCCCCTACAATCAAAAAAATACAAAGGAAATATAATACAATTTATAGACTCCTCCCAAAAGCCATAGTGACTACATAAAGTGGGGGAGTCTTATCCATGAGAGTCTTTAAAACAAATAAAAACAATGTCTTAAAATAGTGCTCAGGAACAGTCATAGAGAACCTTATGAATTCTATCTTAAAACTTGCTAGAACGATGCAACATCAATAGGAAAATGTATAAAATTTAATGCATAATCGATCTACTTCCCTGCCCTATCAAACTGGTAAATATTCAAACATGGAAAGTCAGAGAAACAGTGACTGTACCCATGACAGATTAATGTTTTTGAAGAGAAAATAAAATGTTTACTGTCTTCAAATCTTGTTACATTGACTCTCCTTCATGCCATCGGACCATCGGGAATTACATCACTTAAAGACCTTTATTAGTCCCATATAACTGACAAACAAATTGAAAACTACCTTCTAACTACTTCCAACTGTCTTATGCAACTATTAAAAATTTCAAACCTATATCACTCCTATGGTCTTATAATGACCTTAAGTACTCAAAACATTAATTTATTTGCCTATACTACCCATGACCTCACTATTATCCCTTGTAGTCTATGTTGCCAATCTTGGCATTACACACACATTTATCTTTATTTTGCATTTGCATTACATTAGGTGGATCTAATGACCACATTTACATCACATGAAGACATTATAGCCAATTTGGACTCATATTCCCTATTATGCTCCATCATGATCATGAAGTGACCCTTGTAGCCATGGTGCTCCTGCACCACCATCAAATCTCCCATCAACTAGTATTCAATTGGTCAACATCTCTTAACATTCGCTACCATACACCCACCCCCACTTGGAGTCAAATAACTCAATGTGTAAATAGAAAGTGGTGCATGAGCACCTTTCACCAAGGTACGAAAAGAAGATAAGGGTTCAATTCCATTATTTTTGAGTCTATGTTTGTCCTTAAAGTCATTATGATGTAATTCAAGGCATGAAAAGTCCTTCTGAAAGACAATGCAAATCAATTGTAACTATTTGCTCAAGTAGTGCATTAAGGTCCTCATAGGGTCAAGAATCTCAAAATGTGAAAAAGTGCCCAAAGGAGGGAGAATTTAATGTAAAATTTCATATTTCATCCATCTTAGGATATTTACAGTGTTCATTCAAAGTTCTATAAAGTTTGGAGTCAAAATCCAAAAGTTGTCAATATGACAAGAAAAGTTGTCAAGCCAAAAAATGCATAAAAAGTTGCAAAACTAATGTAATGGGAAGTAATTAGGTCCTAAGGGAAGTTGGACATCAATTATGTAAACATGGAAGGCCTATATAATTCATTATTTTGTGAAATACAAAGGGGAGGCCAAGTTGGAGGAAGATTTTGTAAGGTTGAATCTACAAAAACCTTTGACAATCACATTAATATGTAGGTATTATGGATAGTTTAGGAGTTTATGCATCATTTTGGGAGAAAATCCTCCATGTAATGTTTTTAGAATTAATATAATGGAAGTAGAGTTCATTAAAATCATTTACAATGTAGTTTTGATGAAGATTTAATGAGTAAAGTTGAAGTTTTTGTCCCATGTTTTTGTCTGTCCCAGTAGACAACACATTATTTCCCTATTACATTGCCTATTTATGTTGCTATTTAGATTGAAATATCTCCAAAATCAAATTTAATTTGTATTATAATGATTTAACTTCATTCTGAACATGATTGGAGCATTAGATGTGGTTTGTAGTGTGATAAAGAGTGGATTTTCTAAAAATAGTCACAAAACCCTCTTTCATTGGGGTTTGGAAGAAGATATTTCAATATATTCTTATTGAACTATCCAAAAACTAAGAAAATATGAAATCTAATAGTTCTTTCAAATCTCTTTTCAATTATTTTGGGTTCAAGTCAATTGGTTTAGTCTTTTATGAGAAATATGATTCCCTAGACGGATGTTGTTAGATAACTGAGAGGGGGGGGGGGGGTGTGGGGGGTGAATCAATTAAATCAGTTATGCTTCAGTCCCAAACTCTCAAATGTACTTTTTCAACAAATCAAACAACTCAGTAAGATAAAATAACTATCTTTTTGCTCATTTTCCAAATACTAGTAATTTCCATAATTGTCTTAATCGATTAATCAAATATGCAACATGTAAAGTATGATAGAAAAACAATCATAACAAATAACACATAACACAAAGATTTAATATGGAAACCCTACTAAGGGAAAAACCACCTGGGACCGGTAACCCAAAATAATTCACTCTTTTGAAGTAAGCTTGGTTAGGAGCCAACCCTATTAAATGTTACAATGCACACTGTAAGGTGTGACCTGGTTAGAGGATTTATCACTAACAGTTAACTTTTGACCAACATTCACTATGGGGTCAACAAGAAAACATTTAAAATTTCCTTAAATGTCATATGGAAATACAAAAGACTATTAAGTCCACTCGGTTAAGAGATCTTGCTGTAACAATGGTTAAACTGATACAGTAGTGATCTGATTCGAATACAACTCAATTTGTAAGTATTCAGATCTATGCTAAGCTCAAAATAACTCATCTAATCAATAATCAAATCACTTCATCATATCCTCCAACTTACTTCACTTGGTGTATATATCTCTAACGCTCGGCTATGCCTGTAGTTCAGCTCGGTTCTGTTTGTAACCAATTTGATCAGGTATGCATGAAAAATGTCTTCACAGAAAATATTCTGTAGTCTCTATTCATCTGACATAGTTTAACAATGAATCTCATGTCTCTTAAATAGACATGTAAACTGTTTCCATATTATCCATTATATTATGCCTCTTAATCTCCATCGTCCATTTTTTCCGCTTCAAGCTTCCTCGACAGATGTGTCAATAACATGTTTTATTCTCTCCCCTTTGATCATCTTTGAATTTTGTTAGCCATGGTTCTTATAAAAAACTTCATCTCTTACCTCAGAATCTTAAGCAATTTCTAACTCATCAATTTTAGTCAACTATTATAACATTTAATGTTTTCATCCATACTCAGTTAATACTGAATGCGTCAATGATAACTAACTCAGTTATTACTATCACTTGGTATACACAAGACTGACTCGGTATATACATAAATCTTTAATTATGACCACATTAACTTGTTCAATTCTGATCTCTTCTTCATAACAGAATAATGCAACATGCTTAAGTCAAAAAAATAATGTCATAGACTCATCAATAAGTTACCCAATGTATACCTTATCCTTATCTATCATATCCATCTTGTCCTTATGTAGATATCTCTTTTCTTCACCATTTCTTCCTTCTGCAGATGTTCAGATGTTTGTAACTATCATGATAAGTATAGTCAAAACTAGTTGACATCAATGACAACATATTGACTGATTTAATCATCTTACATATCACTTTAACAACTTAGTGAACTCTAATCACTATCTCTTTAGTTCATCAAGAATCAGTTGTAGGTCATCAATCTCTCCCTTTGGAATTGATGACAACACAAACAATATGAAATATGCCATACCATACCAAACATTTTTTCTACAACTATATAGATAAATGTTGTAGATCGGTAAGCTCTCCCTAGCTTGATATTTAATATGTTTAATCACTACAAACAACATTACATGCAGACTCTCCCTACGGATTTGATCTTCTTTAGTTCTCTGACACTTTCTCTCCCTGTAGTGGATAGATGTTTCATTGAAATATCTCTCCCAATATTTCATAGAAATCTCTCTCCCTTTGACAATAATTCCAATAGAAAATAAAAAACTCTTCAACAACCAAGTAGTTCTTTGTTGTTCAGTCCATATCAAGTACCTTCATGTACTGATGTACAATTCTCTATCCCAGCTTCTACAATCCTTTCACAACCTTAGGAATCCTAAAGTGTGAGTTATATACATCAACATGAATGATTTTCTTATAAATTATAGGTTGATGCAACCTCCTGATCACCTTAGTGACCAATAGACAGGGGACAGACCCCTAGGCTAGTCCTCAAGTACTCAAAAGTTTCCTTCGATAAGGGCTTGGTAAATATATCAGCAAGTTGTTCTTTAGACTTCACAAACTCCACTTTTACTTGCCTTTCTTGTACTTGTTCCCTCAAATAGTGATACTTAATAGATATATAATTTGTTTTTGAATGCATCACCAGATTCTTGAAAAATTTTATAGCATTTGTGTTGTCACAATATATAATCACTAGATCAGTGATCACCTCATTCATTACTTCCAACAATTTTTTTATCCATGCAATATTTAAACAATTTGTAGCAGCAACAACATACTCTGCTTCAACAATAGACTGAGAAATACATGCTTGTTTCTTACTTATCCATGTTACAAGTCTTCACCCAAAAATAATGCTCCATCAGTTGTACTTTTCTAGTCATCAATATTTCTAGCCCAATCTGCATCAGTGTAAACCCGTAGTTCAAAATTGCCTTCCTTTTTGTACCATAAACCATAATCTTCAATTTTCTTCAAATATCTCATAATCCTCTTAACAACAGTTATATGTGATTCCTTAGGATTATCAAAAAATATTGCTAGAATCCCAACTACATGTACTATATCGGGCCTACTATATACCATATACATCATTTTTCCAATCATTGATCTATATGGTGTCTGATTTACCTCAATTGATTCATCATCTTTTGTCAACTTACATCCTATGACCATCGGTGTACCTACCAGTTTTAAATCTTCCATGACAAAAGTCTTCAACACTTCCTTGATGTATTTTGATTGAGTTATGAAAATACCATCATCTTGTTGTATAATCTACAAACCTAGAAAGAATTTAATCTCTCCAAATATAGACATCTCAAACTCTTTTCTCTTTTCATCAGCAAAAGATTTGCAAATATTATCATGTCCTCCAAAAATTATATCATCAACAAATATTTCAACAATCAAAATATTATCATCAGACTCTCCTTTCATGTACAAATTGCTATTGTCACTTGTCCTCATAAAGCCAATACTAATAATATAAGCATGTAATCTTTCATATCATGCTCTCAGTGCTTGTTTCAATCCACACAATGCTTTATGTAATCTACATATCATGTTCTTTTGATTTGGATCAACAAAACCTTTAGGTTGTTCTATGTAGACCTTTTCCTCAATAATTCCATTCAGAAATGCTGATTTCACATCCATTTGATATACTTTGAATCCTTTATGTGCAACATATGAAAGTAATATTCAGACTCCTTCAAGTCTTGCTACTAGTGAAAAAGTTTCACCATATTCAATACCTTCTTCTTGTGCATATCCTTTGCATACAATTCTTTCTTTGTTTCTAGGTACTTCACCATTCTCATTCAACTTGTTTATGAAAATCCACTTAGTACCAATCACATTTTTATCACTCGGTCTCGGTACCAATGTCCATGTTTTATTTTTCTTTATCTGTTCAATTTCTTCATTCATTGCCTTAATCCATTCATCATTCTCAAGTGCATCTCTAACATTCTTAGGCTCAAATTTACAAACTAAACATGTGTTCTATCTTAACTTACTTCATGTCATCATGCCATCTTGCTTGTCTCCAATAATTTGGTTCTGTGGATGGTGTCTTCTAACAAATATCGCTAGTACTTGCTCTCTTATTTGCTCATCATTCGGTTGAGGTTCATTTTATTCCTTGGTAGCATCTTCTTGGTTCTCAGTTTGCATTTGCTAATTCTCGATAGCATTTTCCTGTCGGTCAGTAGACTTAGCCTGTGGCTTGGGTAGATAGTCTGGATGCTCAATATATGTAAACCTACCATAGTCTTCCAGTTCCTTCCCGCTTTCTTCATAATTTTTCTCAACAAACTCATCAACTTTCACATTAGCACTTTCAATCATTTTGTTAGTAGCCTTGTTCAAACATTTGTATGCTTTTCTCTTAGCAGAATATCCTAGAAATATTCCTTCATCACCTTTAGAATCAAATTTACCATTTCTATCATCTTTCAGAATGTAACATCTGCTTCCAAAATTTTTGAAATAACTTACATTCGGTGTGTAGCCAAACCATAGCTCATAGGGTGTCTTATTTGTATCTTTCTTTAGTTGAACTCAGTTCAAGGTGTATACAATAGTGCTAACAACTTCTCTCCAGTACATTTGTGCAACATCTTTCTCAATCATCAGTGTTCTTGCACAGTCAACTATAGATCAATTCCTTCTTTCTACAATACCATTCTGCTGTGGCATCCTTGATGCATAAACCTATCTTTTAATTCCATGCTCATTATAGAAGTTATTGAATTCATCATAAATAAACTCACCTCCTTTATAAGATCTTAAGCATTTTAAATGTTTCCTAGTTTCCTTTTCAAATTTAGCTTTATACCACTTAAATAGTTTGAAAGCTTCATATTTATTTTTCAAAAACATAAATGTCATCATCCTAGAGTAGTCATCAACAAATAAAATGAAATATTTGTCACCATTATAACTCTGATTTCTCATAGGACCACATAAGTCGGTATGTATCAACTCCAAAATACCTTTAGAAGAATAGTCTTTTCTTTTAAAACTAGATTTAGTCATTTTCCCTTTCTGACATTGATTACACATAACATGGTCAGGTTTGGTTAGACTCGGTAAACCTCTAACTCTTCTCTTATTACTGATCTTAACCATGTTATCAAAGTTTACATGACACAGTGTCTTATGCTACAACCACACATCTTCATTTCTAGCCAACAAGCAAGAAGTTTCAGCATTGCCAAGATAAAATAGATTACCTTTGGATTGTTCACCAGTATCAACCAACTTTCTGGTTTCATCATAGATCTTCACCTTTCTACTTTCAAATGCAACTCAGTGACCTGAATTATTCAATTGTGCTACACTCAATAGATTATAGTTAAGTCCTTTCACCCAATATGCATTCTCACATCTAATCTTATTGTTCAACAAGATAGATCATTTTCCTTTTACTAGACAAGGTGTATCATTTTCCATTTTAATAGATCCTCCATTATAGTGTTCAAGGTATTCAAATTTATCCTCATCACCAGTCATATGATGTGTACAACCACTATCAATAATCCATGTATCATTCTTGCTAACTTTAGATATAAGTACTGTTTCTACATACCTTTCTTATTCTTCTTCTGAATCATCTTTCATTGCAACGAATACTACCTCAACATCTTCATTAGTGTCGATGTCATTATCATCATCTCCAACAAGGTAACATGCCTTCTTTCCTTTTTCTTTTTATTCTTGGATGTTTCTTCTATCAAACTATCAGTTTACTCTATGTTCTCAGTTATCTCTTTTGCCAAACTTTCCATCACTAGATTGGTCATTGTCTTTATCTTCATCTTTCCTGTTAGGACATCTAGCAGCAATATGGCCAATCTCTTTACAATTAAAACATGCTAAAGGTAACTTTACTTTATACCTTCCTTTACCTTTCTAAAGTCTCCTAGTCATAAGTGCTATAAGCTCATCATGCTCATCTTCACAGTCATTGCCACTTTCATTTCTTATGTTATGTTTACTGCTAGACTTATCAATCTTTAATGATAGCATAAATGCAGATTCAACACTCAGTACAATATTGTTATCATAGTTATTTAGCTCAAAAGTAGTTAGCTTACTAATCAGGCTATCTAGTGTAAGAAAATTACCCGGTGCAGATCTCATTTCACAAATAGCAGAGATTCTAATAGCATAGATGGGCAACAAGTTTCTCAATATTTTACTCACAACCGCGTCTTCAGAAATAGTACCTCCTTCTCCTCAGATAGCATTGACCACATCCTTGATTCGGTTAGAGTATTGTGTGATGTTCTCACCTTCTTTCATCTTCATATCATCAAATCTACCTCTAAGGCTTTCATCTCTAGCCCTCAGTATATTTACATCTCCTCCATGAACTAGTGCAAGTTTGTCCCACATTTCTTTTGTTGTAGTGCATGCCTTGATATCTTCAAATTTTGCATTAGATGGAGCAACAGCAATCTCTATCATTTTTATATTGTGTTCATGTCTATCTCTCAGATGATCAACTATCAAAGGTCTAATAGTCAGTTGTATGTAGCCATTGTCTAGGGGATGAAGAGCATATTCTCTAATTCTAGATATGTGCAATCTCATCCTGCTTTTCCATGTGGAGAAGTTATATTTGTTCAGATTAGGCACTTCCATTTTATACATCTTGTGATCTTTTTCTCAAGTCCTTGAAACTTTCCTCCAAGCAACCAATATGCTCTGATACCAATTGTTAGATAATTGAGAGGGGGGGGGGGGGGGGGGGGGGGGTGAATCAGTTAAATCAGTTATCCTTTAGTCCCAAACTCTTAGATGTACTTTAAAAAACTTTTTCAACAAATCAAACAACTCGGTAAGATAAAATAACTATCTTTTTGTTCATTTACTGAATACCAATAATTTCCATAACTATCTTTACCGATTAATCAAATATGCAACATGAAGTATGATAGAAAAACAATTATAACAAATAACACATAACACATAACACAAAGATTTAACATGGAAACCCTACTAAGGGAAAAACCACCTGGGACTGGTAACCCAAAATAATTCACTCTTTTAAAGTGAGCTCGGTTAGGAGCCAACCCTGTTAAAGGTTACAATGCACACTGTAAGGTGTGACCTAGTTATAGGATTTATCACTAACAATTATCTTTTGACCAACATTCACTATGGGGTCAAAAAGAAAATATTTAACATTCCTTGAATGTCATATGAAAATACAAAAGACTGTTAAGTCCACTCGGTTAAGATATTTTGCTGTAACAATGGTTAAACTGATACAGTAGTGATCTGATTCAAATACAACTCAATTTGCAAGTATTTAGATCTATGCTAAGCTTAAAATAACTCACCTAATCAATAATCAATTCACTTCATCATATCCTCCAACTTACTTCACTCGGTGTATATATCTTTGATGCTTGGTTATGCCTGTAGTTCATCTCAGTTCTATCTGTAACCAATTTGATCGAGTATGCATGAAAAATGTCTTCACGCAAAATATTCCACAGTCTCTATTCATTCGGCATAGTTTAACAACGAATCTCATGTCTCTTAAATAGACATGTAAACCATTTTCATATCAGTCATTAGATTATGCCTCTTAATCTCCATCATCCATTTTTGCTGCTTCAAGCTTCCTTGGCAAATGTGTCAATAACATGTTTCATTCTCTTCCCTTTGATCATCTCTGAATTTTGTCAACCGTGGATCTTATAACAAACTTCATCTCTTACCTCAAAATCATAAGCAATTTCCAGCTCATCAATTTCAGTTGGCTGTTATAATATTTAATATTTTCATCCATACTCGGTTAATACTGAATGCATCAGTGATAACTAACTCGGTTATTACTATCACTCGGTATACACAAGATTGACTCGGTGTATATAGAAATCTTCAATTACTGACCACATTAACTTGTTTAATTATGATCTTTTCTTCATAACAAAATAATGCAACATGCTTAAGTCAACAACATAATGCCATAGACTCATCAATAAGTTACCCAATGTATACCTTATCCTTATCTGTCATATCCATCTTGTCCTTATGTAGATATCTCTTTTCTTCACCATTTCTTCCTTCTACAAATGTTTAGATGTTTGTAACTATCATGATAATTATAGTCAAAACTAGTTGACATTAATGACAACATATTGATTGATTTAATCATCTTACATATCACTTTAACAACTTGGTGAACTCTAATCACTATCTCTTTAATTCATCAAGATATTCAATCAGTTGTAGGTCATTAGATGTACATGCATTTTTCTTATTCTTTTTTACAAAAGGTTCTATATAATGTTGTGATAGTGCTCAATAATGACTAGAAACAATTCTTTTTTATGTAGAAGACAACGACCTTACATTTTAGAGGTAAAAGAGAAGAAAACATGTCAAAATGATGAGAAGTGCAACAATAAAGATTAGATATAGGGGCAACAAGCATAACAATACAGTAACAATGATATATATTTTTCAAATAAAATAAAAAAGGATCTCCAAGAAGACAAAAATAATGATGAAAAGAAGAGATCAATTCTAGATAAGTAAGGTCACTATTATGAAGACCTAAGTGAAAATATTGTTGGTAATCTGATAAAAATAATCATTTGAAATTCCATATATTGTTGATAAAGAACAACAAGATCTTCAAAACAATGAGAATCCATGAAAATAATACAATGAGGTCCAATAATGAAGTCATAATGATGGACATTCACGAGGAATCACTGCTCAAGATAACAAAGAAGAGTGAATATGAGTTGGTGAATGATATTGCTAAAAATGGTACTAATGTTACTATCATAACACAAACAACAATGTAGAAACATTGATTTTCATGTTCATTAAAGAGCAATGATCATAAATGAGTATAAAACTTTTTTTATTACACCGATCTAAAGATAATGAGTTTTCTTTTATCATTAATATGAAATGGTCAAGATAATGAAAAATAATCCATGGGGATAGTGTGCATCCATGAAATAGTGATATGAGATGCCAAAATAGTGACTACACAAAAACAAAATAATGATGTAATATTGTTGTTAAAATAGTATCAAGGGATAGTGTGACACAATGCAAAATAATGTTATTGCGATGTTATAAAATTTGTGATCAAAATAAGAAGGCAATGATCAAATGACAAGTAGAGGACAACATATTAATGAAATAGTAGTGGAAGAATGCTATTAAGCAGAAACAATAATGAAGAATGTTTCAAAATAGTGTCATTGAGCTAGTAATACAATGATATGGAGTGTTAAGAGATTGTAAAGATACAAATGCAGTGACCTTTAAAGAGAATGGGAGCATACAATATTAGTGTAGACATAGGTATGGAACATGGTAGAAGACACCGTTAAAAGAATACAAGTCACTATTGCATGAAGATACATGAAGGATGAATGCCTATGCAAAATATATGACATGTTGAGTAAGCAAATAACAAAACATTTTTATATGTAGAAGGAGTATAAACATTGTAACAATTGAGGAGGTAGTTGGAGCAGTCATAGGGAAACATAAAAGAAGGGGATATTTTATGATGCATGAGGATTAATGAGGTTTTGTTCTTATAAAAAATGCTCAAAAACACAAATTAACTAATACCTCTTTGCATAACTTGAAACAATTTTATATTTTATTGACTTCAAGAGTAGTTGATTCCCAAAAGGGGGTAGTTTTTGAGGATTTTTGTATCAATCACACATTAGTCAAAGATCCCACTTGAAAATATACCAAGTATAATAGATGGAAATGAAATTTAAAAGAGAGTAAAATAGATTAAAATGAAATGAAAATATATGGAAGATACTTATAGACACTAAATTTATACCATTTGGTTCTAAGTAAGGGACAACAAGACCTAAATCTTGATGCTTCCATTGTGGATAGGTATGGCAGTCTCTCAACTTAGTCAATACTGGCCATATGTCTTCATTCGAAGTTCCAAGATACTTATTTCACATTACAAACCTCTCAATGAGATTACAAAGGCCTTGCAAAACAAAACATTATGAAATCTTTGTCAAACAATCAAATCTAGGACATACCTAAAAATATGAATAAGTTGTTTTAGTTCATGTATCTCCCTAAAAGAGAGCACAGATTCTAGATATTTCAATTGAAAAACAATGAATTTTCTTAGAGAATTTTAGTAGAAGGGGTAAACATAGATCCAACATACCATATGTCAATAGGTGTAGCAAAATCAAGAATCTAGAGATGTGTTATTTTTTGGTTTTGTCCATTTAATAACATTGTAGATAGTTTAATATTAAGAATCGCTTTGTATCGAGAATAGTCTAATATTATCTACTTAACAGGGCCAACCACATGAAGGTGGAATCTCATATGCCCCCTCCCCCCCACCCCTAACATCACTCTACATTCCTCGTTAACATCTAAGATTCATTCATTCTTTCATCCATTAATAAAATCTAACATTCATTCATTACAACATGACATTCATTAACACATAAAATTGATTAGCATTCATCAACACCCAACATTCATCAATATTCATTAACACATATCATTCACGAACATTCATTAGTAAATACATTCATTAACACAAAAAAATAGTCATTATCAAAAGTTTGATTAAAATCATATCTTTTTTAGTTTTTTTTTAAAGATGTGTAAAGACTAAGTGGAGTGTCATTTTCTTCATCATTTCCCCCCTCTTCAATTGTTTTGCACTCTAGTTGTGATCTGAATGTGTGCCTAGTCGTAAACTGAGGACAAGGACACTGATGCAAAGGGGGGTCCTTTGCAAAAATAAAGAAATGGGTTAAATTCAAAACATATTTTTATTATTGTCACAAGTATTTCATTAATTTAAAGAGAATAACTGTGGCACTCTTTACCTGATGGGGCCACATCATCTTCTATATCATTTTGTCTCGCCTCAACCTCAGCATGTTGAACAGCCTCTGGAGTTGAAATACAAACAATTACATTAATCAATAAACCAATTGCAATTAAATTGATTTAAAGAAATAAGAGTGGTCCTCTTTACCTGGTGGGGAAACATCACGTTCCTGATGTTGTGTACTCAGGTCATGCTCCACTTGGTCACTGCCGACTACATGTTCTAAAATATTAAAAGGTTACATTAATTAATACACCAATTTTAATTTAAGATATTTAATTGTATTAATAATTACATTAAAAAATTAATGGAAAATGAATACCTGCACTATTGGTATGCAAATCCGAAACTTCATCATGTGCAGGTTGTGTTCCAAGATTAACAGACTTCATTCCAATGTCATGCACATTGTTATCATTGCTTGCTTGTTTAAAACAAATAGAGTCACTTTATGTTGGAACTTAACATCAAATAGACTAATTGGTTAAGTATATAATTTGAAATAATTTTCATTTAGCTTATTTACCTCTACGACACATCCATCACTAGAACCTTGCGCACTCAATTCTTGTAGCCATTCAACCACGAATCTATAGCCTTGCTGGAAGCTAGTTCTCCTACCATCTTCTATGAGTGGTCTATTGAACTCAAAGCCTTGCATTTTTGCTTGGTATCGTGAATTTTTCTTGCATTGTTTTATCAAAGCAAAATTGTTTGCAATTTATAAATATTTTGATACGATTTTTCATTTACTAATACTTACAACTCATGTGGCAAGTTTCAAATAACCACTAGAGCCGAGCTTGTGTTGCTCGGGCTTTTCTAGTCTTGCCTTGGTTTCCTTTGATGTTTCACTCAGTCTATGAAAAGTTTGAAATATGTTAGATCATATAAATATAGAGTAATTATTACATAATTACATTCTTAACAATATCACATACATTCTTCTGGCGTCTGGTGGTGTATTTCCTTTTTTCCTTTCAATTCTCTCCTTTGCATCCAAAATCAGAATCTGCCACTCACCCTCAGGAATGCAAGGGGACGCTCATACTTCAAGTTATTCTCTAATGTTGTCCTATATTGGTCCCTCAGATACTTCATACATAACCCAACTTTCTCAAGGAGCCTATTTTGCTCGAATGCGTGAGCTCCAAACAACTTGGTCATATTCTCTATGAGATCATTCTTTAACTTTTTATCTTGGTTATTCCACCTTTTAAGAAAAAAAACTTGTTAGATTCATAAATGAAGTGAAGCTACCTTTAATATAGTTCAAAACATGGATCAAAGGAAAACTATTCTAGTAATAATATGAAATCAAAATAGTGGATTGGGGTTTTAGTTCGGATATGATGTTCCACCATTTACATAAGGTGGGCCCAAGTATCTACAAACACTCATCATTAAGTTTTATATAAAAAAACATCATTCCCTGCAAAAAAATCATGGGATCATTAGTAAAAAAAGAGTGATCAATAAGTAAATTATTATTATACTATATATAATAATAACTTTATAGTACCTAGAACCTTCACTACTTTTAAGGGAACCATTTCTTTGTCGCTCATGAGAAATATGCAGTCCTTCACCATTCCTGTACTAGCAATGTGGGTACATCTAAGAAATGACATTGCACTGTCATGTACTACATATCCTACTACATAAAATGAATCCATTATGAAATGCCCCCAAGAAAGAACACTTCAAGGAAAATAAAACATAACAAAAGAGAGAGAAAAAGAGGGATCTACGTACCAATAGGTGGTGCAATAGTGGGTGTCTGCATGCTACATGTTATCGACATTGCAGTCGACAATACATCTATGGTTGTCCTTGTATGAGGCGACGTTGCAACAATATCATTGACATGAGTTGAAGAATAAGATTGTTAGAGCATACAAAAAGCACAAACTAGCATGGACAAGATTGTTAGAGCATAAAATAAAAAAGATTTTTAGAGCATATTGTCATTGATTATGATCATTCCTATATATTTAGTGGAAAACACAAGTGGGGGATAGAACATGCAATCTACCAAAACCACCTACAATACCCTCATCATGGCCACGAGGTTCAAAATTACATAAAAAGATGTACAAATAACACGTCTGTATTTTAGTTAATGACATAAATAGTATAAAATAAAAACTATTATTGAAATTTTATTATAATTAAATTTTTTATTAATACGTACTCTCAAGTTTTCTCATCAGTGCATCAATTCTCTCTCTCTCTCTCTCTCTCTCTCTCTCATGACTCAGGAGTTTGAGGGTACATGGATGACAAATGAAAAATTTCATTTGTAATTTTCTGTAGACACTTTTTAATTGCATCGATAGGGTCATCATATTGTGTGAAATCAACAAACAATGGGTCCTCATCAAAGGTGTCCTCATGAGGGATTTCAGGTTCCTTTCCCTTTCTCTGAGCATCTGTCTGTGACAACAATATTATTAGCACTATCAAAATTGCTCCAAAACAATCAATAAAAGAACATAATAAAATAACATTTTTCTTATATCTAATTTGTACAATTACAATGAGGTTTACCTACTGGGTAGAAGAGCTGAGAGTATCAACATTGTCCCTTCTATGTGGCTGCTCTATGTGCCCCTATGACAAAGATCAAAAATAAAAATGTTAGCAAAAAAAATTAATAATAAAATGGCGTGTTGGAGTCATTGATTGGAGGTTGGTTTAAATGGTGCATTGTGCGTACCTATACCCCCATGATAGTAGCTTTGTTTGTATCTATGCGATTCAAATTGTAATCGATAAGAAACTCTTCCCCTGCACATATTGATTTTATCGCACATAAAAATACATGAATTCCCTCCCGCGCCTCAAATATGCAATTGGATTGCTTAATAGTTGACCTAGGTCACGTACTATTCATAAACCCTACAATATTCCCTGTTGCTTTTGGCCTTCCATCAATGTATATAGTGACTCTTTTACTTTGATTATTGTCTTTCTATTGTATATAGTTTATCGAGAGTGCATACCTACACATTTTTTTTTTAATATCAAACAATATGCATCCAACTTTTGTAATCATAACAAGGTTCATCAAACCCCATCAATTCAAAAACTTTTTTGTAAGAGACCTTTATGTCGTCCATGGAAAATAGGCCCAAACCATGTAATGATGATGGTGCTATGCAATATATCCTCTTGTTAACACAAAAATTAGTGTTTATTGGAGGAATTTCCTTGGGTACCCATTGTTTCTGTAGATGTTGGTACCTCAAGGGCACCTTGATGTCACCTTTGGTCTCATCATTGTAAGAACATGACCCCCCTTGAGCAAGGAAAAATTTCATGTGTTTATTCAATTTCCTTCTAATCTTTTGACCTGTAGTTGATCTCCCTATTATAGACCTACTACATGTCTCACTTTCGTCTTCTATTCCTATATTTCCCTCACTCGAGGAAGACACATTTGACAAATACCTATTTGATGGTACTTGCACTTCATCAAATGAGAGAGATATTTTTACAAATGGGAAAGATATCTTACAATACATTAATCTTACTATTGATAACTGTATTAAATAAACTATCTATATAGGGTGTATTGACTTATACCTTTCGATCCATGAGACTATGCAGGATGCTCATGAAAGGGATTCAAGTTCTGACATATGCAATTCAATTATCATATGTTAGCTAAAAATTTCATGATACATATACTCAAAATTACATAGTAGACAATATGAACAATATGCAGTCATCATAACCATTGTATATTTTTTGTATTCCTTACCTTTAGTTTATGGTGTTTGTAAAGGACCCTCAAAAGAAGCTGGGTTGACTATGTATGTAGTCAATTACCTATTTCCACCAAGGGTGGCAACATCGCACAAAATATATACATGAAATCAACACCAACAATAAATACATATGTATCACATCCATCATAAGAATAACATACGAATTAAAAACATTAAAAGGTACATCACAAATTAATTATGTAATGGCATTGGAATTTTATACATAATGAATAAACTATGTAACCATATAATTCAAATATATTTCTATTAAGAAATCAATATTAAATAGATTAGGGATTGATCGCATAACTCTACATATCATTCATGTCATTGATCTTCTTCTTTATCCAAATCATCATCTTGATCATTGTCGTTGTCCTCACCACCACCACCACCACCACCACCACTGTTGTTGTCATCATTGTCATCATCGTCATCATCATCATCATCAATTAATTATTGATCATGAATATCATCTACATCATCTACATCATCTTCTACTTCTTCGGTATCTTCTTTTTCCATCACATTATACTTTATCGACCTTCCTCTTGGATCATGTCTAACAACAAAAGGCCAACTTGGTTTATGTGGAACCTCTGAGTAAAATACTTACTCACATTGGCTTGTAAGAACATAGGTCTCATCCCCAATTGGCTCAAACGACCTTGTATTAACCATTGTAAATCCATTATCATGCTCAATAGTTATTTTATCAAGATCATTTTGATTAAGTCGTAGCCTATATCATTTGATGACGAAGACAACTAATTTGAAGGAATCAAAGTCACACTCAAGTATATCATCCAAAATGCCATAGTATCGATTTTGAGACTCTCATAGATTTAAGTCATTTCTAGATGAGATATTAGTCACCTAAAAGACTACAGTTATCCCAGAAACATAAGTTTTCTTCGTGTCATCCAACTTTTTTATGCAAAATTTATGACCATTGCAGAACATAACCTTATGGTATTTGAATTGCAATAATAAGTCAATCATGTAAAAATTATTTCATCGTGAGTTGATAAACATACAGGTGATTAATAAATTTATACGTACCTATTTATCTCTTAAACTATATGCTAAATCTATTTCCCTTTGCATAATATTAGAATCTCCATTACGATGAGCTTCTATAAACAATGAATACAGACCTTCTCATGTTAATATGTGACTATAATGTTGACATCATTCAATCCATACTGTCAGCTAATCAAGATTGTTTGCAGTATACAAATGAAGTGCATCCTACTCTCGACCAATTGTACAAAAAATAAATAGACGATTTACAACCAATTTATTTTGAAGATTAAGAATTAATTAACTATAATAACATCTTATAATTAATTACCTCTCACTTTCCTCAATATACCTTTCCCCATCAAGTATTCCCTTCGAATTTGTTAATAGGGTCGGGATCCCAAATGCGATTTACATAGATATTTGCTACAAACTTAGGAAGATATTCAGTAATGTATACCATAGTCTGGTATACCATATATCCCTCCACCATAGAACCCTTAGGATGTGCTTTTTGTCGAACCAAAGCCTTTAAAGATTTCAAATGTCTCTCAACCATCCACATTGACCTAGTGTGTATAGGTCCACAAAATTCAATCTCCTCAACTTGGTGTATGAGGTAGTGTTCTTGTGCATTAAAAAAAGTTGAAGGTGGCCGCTTTTGCATTTCACACATTAGGTGATGAATTTTTCTCTTTCAATATTTTATGTCTTCTTTATGAATTTCTTTAGATGACAACTACCTACAAGAGATTCAAGACACAAAAATATATAAATACGACACTTTACAAAATAATATACAATATATTACATAACAAGAAAAAAAATTATGAATATAATAAATATATACAACAAATTGAACAAATATCACTGCTTACCTCATGTATTTTCCAAGATCATATATCACTTGTTTGATGTTATTATCTAAGGGCTCTAGGAGAGATAGAGGTAGCACATACTGCAATAATTATAAAGTGATCATTTCATTATTTTCTAACATAATACAATGAAAAGTACATGCAATTTACAAATATATTGTAAATACAAAAGAACATGAATTAACTTGATGAATGTATGTCAGTCATGCATTTTCATCCCTGGCCCAAATTCATTTTTATTTGATATGAGATTGTTTATGTTTGTAGAAAATCCTGTGGGAAATCAAATTTTTTGTATGAATTCTTTTATAACATTGCTTTGTTGATATGTTAATAACTAAGGAAGGGCACTTATATTAATTCGGTCTCCATTTCTATTTGATTGAATGGATTTTTTCATTGCATGATTGGATTTATGAATGTCATGCAAATTTTGACAATTTTTTCTTTGTCACGCCTTCCATCCAATATTTTTCATAATCTCTTAGTTATATTCTTTCCAATATGCATAATATCAAACAAATGCATAATTTGTAGCTTCTCATAGTAGGGAAACCTACTAAATTATCTGGGATAACTTTCTAGTCCCTTTGGAAGGTGGCCAGTAATGCCTTGATGATCTTCACAATCATCAATTACATAATCAGTAAACCAAACATAATAGAAAAATATAAATTCTAAATGTAAACCATTATGTGGAATGACATTACCTTGATGATTAATTCTATTATATTCTAACTTCCATAAGTGAGGTGTCATTCTTCATGGCTTTGATGTAGTCTCTTCTTTCCCATTGAAAATATGTTTTTTGGTACTTCGATACTTATGATTTCTGTGGAGGAAGTGTCTATACTCATCAAACACCTACTTTCTTAAACTTTTTGAATGATGAGATTTCATCTTTGGACCACAAAATGGACATGCAAATTTTCTCTTTGTTTAAAAACCTATAAGATAATGATATAATTGGAATAAATATGTTAATTTTTATAATTAGAATTATCATGCACAACTTGAATTCACTATAACATACCAGGAAAATGTGTTAGCCTTAGGGCATCATTTATTGTCCATACAAGCATTGCATGGAATTGAAATTGTCTTTGTCCTACTAGTCTAGAGACATCATACATAGTTACACCATTCCATAACTCCAACAACTCATCGATAAGAGACTCAATATATACATTCATATCTTTAACTTGGTACTTACCTAGTTGAATTAACAATAACATTACATAATTATTGTGACCATTTTACTGTAAGATTTATAATTACATGTAGATAACTATTAAATGATAAAATACCTGAAACAATCATTACCAACATAATGTACTCCCTCTTTATTGACATCCATGGAGGAATTTTATTGTTGATAACAAAAACATGCCACACCGAGTAAATAAATCTCAACTCTCCAAATGGATTAACATCGTTCGTTGCCAATGAAAGCCCGAGATTATGAGGTTCTTCATTAAAGTGTGGTCACTTTTCCTCTATGTCCATAAATGAAGAACCATTCACAAGCATTCAAATAATATCATCTTGACTTCTATTGCGTGTAAGGTAATCCATAAATTGTGGCAAGCTATTGCACCTGAATAATTGTTGCATACGTGAAATAATGAGAATGTAACAAAGAACCTTGCGAGACACTTTTTTGGTTATTTGATCTGTTTGATATCTACTCATATGACATTCAGGGTATTCTGTTACAAATTCATGTTCTTTATGATATATAATATGATCATTGGGACAAGCATCTATTGCTTGGTACTCCATTCCAATATCTTTCATAATGGTACATAATTCTCAGTATGAGCAAGGTAGAATATTTGATGGTGGTAACAAAAAATTATCTATCAATCTACAACAAAAAATATAATTTATTAATATAAAAAATATTAATGGTACATGATTCACCCTTTATTAACTATAATGACATATATGACATACCTTAACATACGTGACATTGTTATGTTGGATAAACCATTCATAACCTTCAAGTTCACCAACAAAAATACATCAGAGAGAAGAGTTGTTTGAGAGCCTTCGTAAAGGATCATGTCTGCCTTCTCAAGTACAGGTATATCATGGATGACATCAAGGAAATTTTGATCATCATCATCAGTTGCACTAATAACAAATGTGTTATGGATTAATTTATTTGTACCATCATCTTCAAATGTGTTTTCTGGTGCATGATCATCATCTTCCATGGGATCATTATCTTCAGCTTCGATATTCACACGCCCATGTTCCTCTACTTTGAAAATCATATTCTCTGAGTTGTGGCAGTCAATATCATGTGCCTTAAGGAGCTCAACCTATATAAAAATGATGGACATAAATAAACCTATACCATGATCTCATCATCAAGTGAAATCTTATGTATATAATTTGTTAAAATGATATAATGAACAACTCACCAATGGATAATAATCATGTCCACCTTCAATGTGACCATTCTCCCTACAATGTCTCTTAGCTATTTTTATTAGCAATCTTCTAGTGTTTAAGCCCTTATAAATTTTGTAGGGACAATAACATTTTCTATCACCTTTTCTTTTGAAGGTATACCACAATCTAGCAATTGTCTCCCTATATTTTTCTTCACTTATATTATCTTACATGATCCTTCTTCATAGGAAAAAAAATCGGGTTATCGAAACTTCGGTCTATAACCTTCACAAACTAAGCAAAATGATGTTGAAAGTACATAAATATTCTTATACCTAGTTATATATAGAAATAAAATGATGTTTTAGTATAGTATACCAAATTGAAATACTTGAACATAGAGACTTTCAACATCCAAAATTCATCAATTACCATAATGTAAACATGGCCATTTGAGCCATTTAATGTAAAAATTGCATAAAATATATTGAGACTAATAAGTTTAAATCTTTAATTTAAACTTATTTAATCATTTAAATCTTTTAAGTACAAAAGTCTTCTTAGAGAAATGTTGTTGTCCTATTAAGGACCTGAATGATCCAA
This sequence comes from Chamaecyparis obtusa, assembly GCA_027943335.1. Classification (NCBI taxonomy): domain Eukaryota; kingdom Viridiplantae; phylum Streptophyta; class Pinopsida; order Cupressales; family Cupressaceae; genus Chamaecyparis; species Chamaecyparis obtusa. The sequence goes on along the minus strand of BSBK01002290.1, from coordinate 2,500,919 downwards.
GATGGTCAAAAGGTGGTCAAACTGTGTATGGATAATCATTATGCATTGGAAGGACTTATCAGATCATGGAAACTCTTTTCAAGTACAAATAATATGATACGTAGCATATTTCCATGTTGAAGCCTCTTTATCCAAATGGGATTAATGTCCTTTCTCTCTTCATTGGAACTAGTGGTGCATAGGTTGCTTTGCATCAATTCGATATAACACTCAATTATGTGGTATAACCAAATGATGCAAAGCACCTCTACACCCCTGATTCAATTGAAGAGAAATGAATTTGATTCCATTTAGATAAAGAGGCTTCAGAATAGAAAAATGATATCCTACCATTTATTCCTAAAAAGAATTTCCAAGGTATCGTATAAGCTTTGTCCTATGATCTATTGGTGCAGAGCACTTAATTACCGCAAGTTAGTTCTTCAAAAGCATCTCATCAACATTGACTATCATCATTAACATCAAAATTCATGGTGGATATCACAGTTTGATCTCTTCTACATACTTTGGATCATTATTTAGACCTTTCTTATCTTTACAAATGTTTGTTATTCTTAACCCTCAATAATCTTGGTGCAAGAGCACCTAGAGCATAGGGGTCACCAGGAGGCCCTTGATGCAGGAGCATCTTGGGTGTAAGAGAAATCTTGCATCACCCAAAAATATTTCTGGTTTCTTTTTCAATAAGGGCTATCTTTTGCAGAGCTTCTATTTATGAAAACTTACTATTTTTAGTAAGTTGGTCATACGATCTTAGAATGTTTTGATTTCACAATTGGAGGTTCATCTCAGTCATTTCAGCCTACTAATTGAGTTTCATTGTCACATCATCAGTATTAATGAAGTTATTGAGGTTTTTAGGTAAAAAATTTTTTAGGTCAATTTTGAAGGCCTTAGAGGTTCCGGATCACGATCGACCCTTGGTTGACTAGCGCTAGCACATGTCAGGCACTGTAGATCTTGTCATGACATTTCTGAAAAGTGGTTACAATAGAAAAATAGACTTACGGTTAAAAATTTATGGCCTCTGAAAGTTGGGTTACCTAAAATCATATTTTATATTTCTTTTGAGCCGACCCTATTGTAATAATTGTGAAAAATAAATAATTCTATGTTTAGTCGGCCTAAAGGGCTAAATTTTTGGAACCTTCTCGGACGGTAGAAATTGCCTATATAAGGAAGACTGTAGTGTTGTCTTAGGCAGTTCAGAGTAGTTCAGAGTAGTTTTGGGTAATCATTCGAGGCTTTGTCCCTCAAAATATTGCAAGGAAGATACCCATGTGACTTTGCATATTGTAATTCTGAAAGTTTGTAATTCCACATTTGTGGAGATAATAAGAAGCCCATTTTCTGTTCTTGCAAATTGTTGTTGTTCTCTGTTTCTGTTGTGTGTTTGCGGTATTAAGGGGAGCACCCTTCATCAAGTGGTATCAAAGCAGGAGTTCCTAAGTGTGTAAATAGATCACCGACTGTGAGGCGGTTTGCACTAGGACCATGGTTAGGGTTTTAGTGTGCATCACGAAAATGCCTCCATTAAGGGAACGTGGCGAAAGAGCTGGTGTTTTAACACCTGAGGTTAGAGCGCTTCAGAGACAAGTGCGAGCATTGCAAGAAGAGATTCATAAGAGAATGAATCTTAATGTCAGAGACGAAAGTGAGGATGAAGCCGAGTGATAAAGAAATTTTGATCAAGAAAAAGGCAAAATTTTGAACCAGGAGGAAGAAAGACTTTTTCGGGCCATTTCCAAGATCGGAAAAAGACCTAAGATTGAGGTTCCTGCATTTTCAGGAAATCTTAACCCAGAGGAGTTGATCGAATGGATCAATGAATGTGAAGAATATTTTAAGTATGAAGATATTGAGGATCCTAATAGGGTCAAATTCACGAAGGCCAAACTAAAGGGTCATGCGAAGATCTGGTGGCAAGAGATTCAATTGGAGCAAAATAGAAGAGGGAAAGATAAAATCACAAAATGGGATTGAATGGTGGATAAATTGAAGTGGCAGTTCATTCCTGTTGATTATGAGCTTGACCTACTAAAGAAGATGCAAAGTTTGAAGCAAGCAGAAAAATTTGTTCAGGAGTATATAGAGGAGTTCTATCGAATCCTCATCAGAACAGGCCATACAGACGCTAATAAGGAGAAAGTTGCCCATTACCTTAATGGGTTGAGGCCGAGCATTCAAGAGGAGTTGAATTTGGTTCGAATGAATAATATTGAAGAGGCATACCAGTTTGCCCTAAAAGTAGAGGAAAAGATGAATAAGAAGTTTTAGAGCAGACAAAATGGAAGAGGTCGTGGTGGAAGATCTGGTGGATGGTCATATGGAAGCTGAAATGAAGATCCAAAAAAGAAGGATGAGGCCAGTAGCAATCAAAATCTCAGAGGAAACAATTCTAATCATTTCCAGGATTAGACTAATAGAGATCAAAGGGGAAGAGGAAGAGGACAAGAATTTGGAAGAGGAGGCTTCTATGGAACATGTTTTCACCGTGGAGAAGAAGGTCATAGGGCATTTGAATGTCCTCAACGCCAATGAAGGATAGATAGGAGGAATGAAAGCCAGGCCAGAGTTGCACATGTTGATGAGGATACCAGATCATCACATTCTAAAGATGTTGAAAGAGGAGAAACACTGATTAATAGAAGAGTCCTACTGAGTGGTGAAAATGAACCTGAGCAATGGAGGAGCATGTTTCACACTAGATGCAAGTGTGAGGGTAAGTATTGTGATGTGATTATTGATAGTGGAAGCACTGACAATTTGGCGTCAGAAGAGATGGTGAAAAAGTTAAAGCTCAAGAGACAGAAACACCCACATCCATATCGGATTGCTTGGGTGCAGGATGACCACAAGGTCATGGTCAATGAACAATGCCTAGTGAAGTTCAAGATTGATAGATACCATGATGAGGTACTGTGTGATATCATATCTATGGATGCATGTCATATGTTGTTGGGTAGACCATGACAGTTTGACAAGTGTGTTGTACATGATGGTCGTGCAAATACCTATTCCCTAACAAAGGATGGAGTGCGACATAAGCTAAAGCCATTGAATGACATAGAAGAAAAGGTATGTGGTAGTGCAAGAATAACTTTTGTTGATGGAAGAAAATTTTTAGATGGTATGAGGCATGAGCATGTGTGTTTTGCTTTAATTCTAAAAGCTAGTAAAGAGGAAGTAGAAGATGTACCTATAGAAGTTACAGATTTGTTGAATGAGTTTCAGGATATTGTGTCCGATAATGTTCTTGATGGATTACCACCAGTAAGGAAGATCAGTCATCAGATGGACATGATTATAGGAGCTAGTTTTCCAAATAAGGCAACACATAGAATGATGCCAGCAGAAAGTGAAGAGCTGAACAAACAAGTACATGAGTTATTGCAGAAAGGGTTGATTTGAGAGAGTCTAAGTCCCTGTGCTATACCAGTGGTATTAGCACCAAAGAAAAATGGAGAATGAAGGATGTGTACAGACTCCAGGGCAATAAACAAGATCACAATCAAGTACATGTTTCTATTGCCACAAATGGATGATATTATGGACTATTTGAGTGGGGCTGTGTATTTATCAAAGATAGATCTGAAGAGTGGATATCATCAGATTCAGATCAAAGAAGGAGATGAATAGAAGACTGCCTTCAAGACAAAGGAAAGACTATATGAGTGGTTAGTCATGTCTTTTGGGCTAACCAATGCATCAAGCACTTTCATGCAGCTCATGAACAAGGTTCTAAAAGATTTTTTGGGTAAGTTTGTCATTGTTTACCTAGATGATATTTTGATCTTTAGTAAGACATTGGAAGAGCATATGATGCATATTCGTATGGTGTTTGAGAAGCTGAGAGAAGAGAAATTGTTGATAAATTTGAAGTGCAGTTTTGTGAAGAAAGAGTTAGTGTATTTGGGATTTGCAGTTTCAGCAGAAGGTCTAAAAATGGACCCAGAGAAAGTACAGGCTATCCTTGAATGACCTACACCAAGGAGTGCTATAGAGGTAAGATCTTTTCATGGTTTGACTAGCTTTTACAGAAAGTTTATCAAAAATTTTAGCAGTATTTGTGGACCCTTGACTGAAACAATGAGAGGGGATAGAAAAGAGTTCAAGTGGACTAATGGGGCAAATAAGAGTTTTAAACTGTTGAAACAAAAAGTTACAAAACAACCTGTTTTAGCACTTTCAAATTTTAATAAGGTGTTTCAAATAGACTATGATGCTAGTGGTACTGCAATAGGAGCTGTTATGAGCCAAGAAGGTAAACCTATTGCTTATTTCAGTGAGAAGTTGAATGATGCCAAGAGAAAATATTATGTTTATGATCAGGAATTTTATGTTATAGTTTAGGCATTGAAGAAGTGGAGACACTATCTACTTCTTAAGGAGTTTGTTTTGTATACTAATCATCAAGCTTTGTAATATTTGAATAGTCAAGGAAAGTTGAATCAGAGGCATTTGAAATAGGTTGAGTTTTTGCAGAGTTATACATTTGTTTTGAAACATAAGAGTGGAAAGTCTAACAGGGTTGTAGATGCTCTTAGTAGAAGACAACTATTGCTGACAAAGATGCAGATTGAGGTGGTTAGGTTCAAGGAACTCAAAAATTTGTATCCAGAGGATCTTGATTTTGGTGAAGCTTGGAAAGCTTGTAAAGAACCTATTACTCTAGACAGAACGAAGTGGTTAGATTTCATCATTCAGGATGATATGCTATTCAGAAGGAGCCAGTTGTGCATTCCACAAAGTTCAATGAGGGAGAGTCTCATCAAGGAGAAGCATAGCGGAGGATTGGCTAGACATTTTGGTCATGATAAAACCCTTGCTTTGGTTAGTGAGAATTATTATTGGCCACAGTTGCAGCAAGATGTCAAGAAGTTTGTACATGGTTGCAGAGTATGTCAGATGGCGAAAGGAGTGAAGTAGAATATAGGGTTGTATCAGCCATTACCTATACCAGAGAAACCTTGGGAGGATATCAGTATAAAATTTGTTCTTGATTTTACCGAGGACACATCAGGGACATGATTCAATTTTTGTGGTAGTTGACAAATTTTTGAAGATGACACATTTTATTCCTTGCAAGAAGACTAATGATGTTGTTCATGTAGCAGAATTGTTTTTCAGAAAAGTAGTGAGACTACATGGTTTGCCAAAGACCATAGTTTCAGATCAGGACACTAAGTTTGTTAAATTATGGAAGAAGTTGAAGATAGATTTGAAGTTCAGTTCATCACATCATCCACAGACTGATGGACAAACATAGGTGGTGAATAGGAGTTTGAGAAATTCACCAAGATGTTTGGTTGGAGATAAGCTGATAGGATGAGATTTGATTTTACCATAGGTGGAATTTGCATACAATAATTCTGTCAATAGGAGCACTGGTAGATCACCTTTCCAGATTGTATATGGAAATAGTCCCAGAAATGCATCTGAGTTGAGGAAGATAGATAAAGGAGAAATAAGTAGTGCTGAAGCTAAAGATTTTGCAGAACACTTCAGGAACATCTATGAGGAGGCGAGGAAGCACATTACCAAGATGAATGCACAGTATAAGGCTAAGGCAGATGAGAAAATGAGGCATAAGGAATTTTAGGTTGGAGATGAAGTCATGGTTCATTTGCAGAAAGAGCGATTTTCGGTTGGTACATATAACAAGTTGAAAATGAAAAAGTTTGGGCCATACAAAATACTGAAGAAGCATGATTCAGGAAATGCTTATGAGGTAGAATTGCCTACTGAGCTGAATATTTCACCAGTATTTAACATTTGAGATTTGATAGAGTATCATGAAAGAGGTATTGAAAATGAGATAACAGAAGCACAGTGGAGTATTCCAGCAACTAGTTCAGATACAAAGGAGATTAAGATATACCGAATAGTTGTGTTGGCAGAAGCACAAGGAACATGACATATGAAGAATATTTGGTCAAATAGAAATGACGACCTATTGAAGACTCATCGTGGCTAACAAGGGAGGAGGTTAACCGTCTTGGTTTCCCTCTTCACACCTGAGTCGTGACAGGGTCACTTCTCAAATTACCCCAGGTGTTTGATGCAGGAGCATCCTGGGTGTAAGAGAAATCTTGTATCACCCAAAAATATTTCTGGTTTCTTTTTTAATAAGGGCTATCTTTTGCAGAGCTTCTATTTATGGAAACTTACTATTTTTAGTAAGTTGGTCATATGATCTCGGAATGTTCTGATTTCACAGTTGGAGGTTCATCTCAGTCATTTCAGCCTACCAGTTGAGTTTCATTGCCACATCATCAGTATTGGTGAAGTTATTGAGGTTTTTGGGTATGAAATCTTTCAGGTCAATTTTGAAGGCCTTAGAGGCTCTGGATCGCGATTGACCCCTAGCTGACTAGGACTAGTGCGTGTCAGGCATTGTAGATCTTGTCATGGCATTTCCAAAAAGTGGTTACAATATAAAAACATAGTTACAGTTAAAAAGTTATGGCCTCCGAAAGTTGGGTTACCTAAAATCATATTTTGTATTTCTTTTGAGCTAACCCTATTTTAATAATTGTGAAAAATAAATAATTCTATGTTTAGTCGGCCTAAAGGGCTAAATTTTTGGAACCTTATCGGGTGGTGGAAATTGCCTATATAAGGAAGGCTGTAGTGTTGTCTTAGGCAATTCAAAGCAGTTCAGAGTAGTTTTGGGTAATCATTCGAGGCTTTGTCTCTCAGAATATTGTAAGGAAGATACCCATGTGACTTTACATATTGTAATTCTGAAAATTTGTAATTCCACATTTGTGGAGATAATAAGAAGTCCATTTTCTGTTCTTGCAAATTATTGTTGTTCTCTATTTCTGTTGTGTGTTTGCGGTATTAAGGGGAGCACCCTTCATCAGCCCTACTAGAGATCTAAGAAGAGATGGAGTGTTTTTTGTTTTGTAGGTCATTAAAAGACCATTATTATTTAGTGAGGGTCATTATTTATATGGTTGTCAAGTTGACAACTTATTTGTCAACTTGACAACACTTTAAAAACTTTTGAAATTGCTAAAAATGAGAGGACAATTAGTTTTTAACTGATTCCAATTGGTTCAAGGGTAGTTTTAGAGATTGTTCTCAGTTTTAAGGGACCAAGAGAGTCTATAAATAATGTAAATCCTGATGGCATTAAAGAGGGAGTCGATGTAATTGGTTTGGAGATCAATAAAGTTGGTTATCTTTGCATTTTCCATGTTCTGACAGTAAAAATAGTCATCTTCTACCATGTTTTCTTAGGTCTAATGCTATTGTCTTGAAATAATTTTGATTTGGCATGTCTTTACAAGGGTGGACAGAGCCTTAGGAGTCTAAGGAGGAGAAGTATCGAAAGAATCTCAATGTTTAGAGTGGAAGGGACACTTTGTTTATTCTTATTATGTGATTATTTCAGAGATAGGTCCTCACTGTCATTGTAGGACAAACACATGACATAATCAAATAAGTATGGATGGTTCACTTGAGTAGGTGAAAATTTTAGGATGTGTGTTGGTGTAATTAAGTATTTACTAATTACACTTTACTTAAGTTTACTTAGGATAATGCATTTGCATATTAGTTGTCTTTGAGACACCTAGGAGTTTGCATTTCTTTTTAGCACATGGTTATGAGAATCTCCACTTTAGGTGTGATAGTTGTCATCACATACCTCTTTGTGTGTGAGATCCACCTTTAGTGCTCTTATCACATTATCATCCTCTCATTGTTGCACATACTTTCAGGTACAATGGAGGATGATCCACCTTTGGTGGACATGTGATTCCACCATGTCTAGTTGTGATCTTATCACTTGCATATCTTCTAGTTATCATGCATTGCCTATATATTGAGACATTTTTACATTGTATGTAATCAATTATTCATTATCATTTGATCATTATTGAATTCTTCATTTGATCATATTATCTTGTCTCTCTTTGTTGTGCTATCTCTTGAGCTTCTAGATCTTGGCATCTATTCTTTGCCTTAGGCAAATTCTTACATGGTATCAGAGCCAAAGGAGTTTTCATTGCATAGCCATTGGAGAGCAATTGATTGCTTCAACTTTTGGAGGGCCACGAACCAAATCCGGAATCAACATTTTGTGGAAGCGTTTTGAGCAAGATCGAACCTCACCATTGCATCGGGTGGCTGTTTCCATAAATTTTGACTATAAATTTGCCTATTGGGCAAAAGTCAAATTTGAAGCAATTTTTTTTTGCAAATCGGACCCCTAAGGCTGATCTGTAAAATTAGAGCACTTTGGGCTAAATTTGACACTACCATTGTGATCAGAGCGGCCAAAAACCCCAAGATCGACTATTCATTTGCCTAGATCGGACACCGTTGGTATCAGGGAAAATATTCCCCTCCCTGGTCTGCCGTACAGACGTGACTGCGCAATAAAGGTACGATTTATTTATTTTTATTATTTTTACTTTTTAATTATTTCATTTTTTTAAAAATTGAAAATTGAAAATTAAATTAGGGGGGGTCATTGTTTTTGAAAAAGTTTTAATTTTTTTTAAAAAAAATTTATTTACGCACTGCAGCACTACAGTACGCACTGCCGCGCTGCAGTCCGCACTGGCAGTGTGGCCCCCGCAAGGGGTATTTTTTTAAATTTTTTTTTAATATATGTTTAAAAAAAGTTTTTTTTAATAAATTTTTTTAATAGTTTTTTTAAGTTTTTTTATATAAATAAAAACTTTATTTTTTAATATGTTTTAAAAAAAAATTTTTTACTAAGTTTTTTTTATAAAAACTTTATTTTTAATAAAACATATTTATGTTTTACTTTATTAAGTATTTAATAAAGTTTTTTTTAAAATCCAAAAAATTAAAAATAATTGTGATTTTTCTTTATTTTCTAATAAAGTTTTTTTTGGGTTTTTTAATAAATGTTTTTCTTAATCTTTTTGGTTTTTTGAAAAACAAAATATTAATAAATAAGTAAAATTGGGAACACTATTTTTTTTTTTGCCACTTGTATACCTGTTTTGCAGCGTCATCCAACCAGTAGCAGGGGGGGAGGCCAATTTTGTCCCAAAGACTTCCTAGCACAAGGCCAACAAGAGGACACTCATTCTGTAGCATTTGACAGGGCATTCTTGGTGGCTTCATCTTCTACATGTTTCCAACTTTGCATTTGATGTTGTATGCTCTTGCATGAGCCATGTTGTACACACACTATCATAAAGTGTCACATTTTTATTTGTACCTTGTCATTGATGACACATTTGATGTAATCCCTATATTAGTAGATTAAGAATATCATGGGACTTGGTTCTTGAAGGTTATGCTCCAACCAATCATCAATGGATGGACGACACAAGTTCAAGTATACCAACCTGTTAGTTGAGTACCCAGTTGGTGCTTGCAGGTGTTTTCATGCCTCATCTCTATCATATCTTAATGGGCATTTCATTGGTCATTCTACATCGACATTGGTACCTGATTTTGTCACACTTTGACATTCTTGGTGCAACATTGGCTCTATTTTCTTCCTATGGAGGAGTATTGGTCAACATCTTGCACCATCTTTGCAGGAGATTCAACATTGAGGGGGGGCTACTTTGTCTCTCTTCCCTATTTCCTTCCTTTGAGGGGATTCTTTATTGTATATGCATGATGTATGTCATAATAGGAGGGTACTGATTACTCCATCCATGCATACATCTTGTATTTATCTCTCTTTTTGGGGGAGGGTTTTTTCCATGAGGTTTTCCCTTTTTCTCCGCTTTATGAGAGATTGCATTGTTCTTGCATATTGTACATGGGTACCTAACATGGCCTAGTAGCCGGGACCCATCTTACATTGTGAACTTAAGTGCATTCCCCTAAGTTGCACTTAAGGGGGGTGTTGGTGTAATTAAGTATTTACTAATTACACTTTACTTAAGTTTACTTAGGATAATGCATTTGCATATTAGTTGTCTTTGAGACACTTAGGAGTTTGCATTTCTTTTTAGCACATGGTTAGAAGAATCTCCACTTTAGGTGTGATAGTTGTCATCACATACCTCTTTGTGTGTGAGATCCACCTTTAGTGCTCTTATCACATTATCATCCTCTCATTGTTGCACATACTTTCAAGTACAATGGAGGATGATCCACCTTTGGTGGACATGTGATTCCACCATGTCTAGTTGTGATCTTATCACTTGCATATCTTCTAGTTATCATGCATTGCCTATATATTGAGACATTTCTACATTGTATGTAATCAATTATTTATTATCCTTTGATCATTATTGAATTCTTCATTTGATTATATTATCTTGTCTCTCTTTGTTGAGCTCTCTTGAGCTTCTAGATCTTGACATCTATTCTTTGCCTTAGGCAAATTCTTACAATGTGGATTTTGGTAATAAATACATTGTAAGAATAATTACATCCAACAATTTAGTAGGTTAAACATATTTAAATATTATAATTGTTTAGAATAAAATCAAATTTGATAAAATAGCTTTTGACATAGTCATGTATAAAAACTTCGTTTGATTAGTGTATCTTAGCATAGGAATGACTTGGTCACTTGTAATATGTTTTCCTTTCATGTACTTGATTTATAAGGAAAATGTGAGTTGAAAAACATAGTAAAAAAGAGGGAACACAACAGTCCTTTTTTTAATTTATCAAGAACCTTAATAGTTCTAGCAAGATTGTAAAACATGAAGTTATCCCTAAGAAGCGCATATGATGTTTTCATGCCTTTTTAAAACATGAATTTATCCCACATGGATGACCTCTTTCACTTTGTATGGAATCACAAAACTCTTGACTCCCTCAACAAATTAACTCCAAAACTCATTGTTCACTGTTCCTTGCAACTATAAAGACAATCACTATAAACAACCCAACACAAAGTGTCCCTCCCACTCTAGACCATGAGCTAACACTTAAAATAATTCTCCCTTAGACTCCTAGGACACCATCCATAATCCTTCATGTCTATTTGATCTATTGAGCTCAACTTTCAAACAAGAGAAACCATATTAGCATGCCACTATCCTACTATGACAGTCAAGCACCAACTCTGAGAATAGTCACTATAAACACCCTTTGAAAAGGATCCCTTTCCCCCTAACCTATTCCACAACTTGGGGACACAACACACTAACTTTCCAAACCCATGCCTGCTCCACACAACTCCCTTGACACATGTATGGTGGACATTCTTTGTAAACTGCACTGTCACTGTCCTCTTTGTGACGGTTTCTCAATCATCTTCTCCTGTCTTCAAGAACGTGCCTCCTATTGCATGGTTCTTTGCAACCTATAGGATAGTTAGAGTACACTTCCTCCTCATCACTTTCCAAGATGAGAGCCTTATTGGATGGGAATATACGAAAGACTTCACATTTTGTCCTCTCGGGTTACCCTATTTGAGGGTTTAAAATAATCTTTACAAAAATGTCGATATCTTTTGTAATACTTAATCAAATGCAATCATTAAAAATCCAAAAAACTCTTAAATAAACCCACTATAATTCCACATCCATATAATTTCAAAATTCTCATGTTTAGATGGAGAAAAATCCTTCTTAAGACGACTTTTATAGGAAAAAACCATTGAAATGCAAAGAAAACATTATCTTTATTAATTCAAAACTTACAAACTCTCTATCACATGACTAATCTTGCTTTTATTGGGATACTACATCATAAATAAACCTCTCTTAGTCCCTTGGAACCAACAACCACCCTTGCATCTTCCGAAAAACCAACTAGAGTCAGTTAGAAACCGTCTGTCCTCATAGTTTTAGTAATTACAAAGGTATTCAAATGTTGTCAACTTGACAAATATATATCTATGACCTTTATTACATTTAAAGGGGTCTTTAAATAACCCCCAAAACACAACCATTTGACAAAACCTACTTCTACCCCTTAGAACATTACATTAGCCCTTTAGGCCTTATGTAGGAAACATTACATCTTTTTGGCACCTTTGTGCATTTTACAATATTTGGTGGCTCCAATGGCTAAATTACATCATTTGAGACCTTATAGGTCATATTACATTTAAAAGTGACCATGAATGGTCTTATTGGTCTTCCCCTCTCCTTGGATCTCCATCAGGGTTTCACGGTGACCCATGTAGCCATGGTGCTCCTGCACCAAGGACCCTTCTAATTGTCCCAAACTAATTCATAAACGATTGAAATTGCTATCTTCATGCAGCCCTATCCTTGAGATGTTTCATGCAAGTAAGACTCACCTAAAAGTCATAATAAATTATTTTTACCAAGTGTTGCTCTTATTTTCCATCTTTTTTTTGGCTACTCTTGCTCTTTTTGTTTACTGTCTCTAAGCATAATCTAATGTCTTCTTGCTTTATAATGACTGATTTTGTCATGTCTCATATCATGTAGCTTAGTTATTATTGTGTATGTGAATTTTGTACCTATCTGTAGACATAACACTTCAGTAAAACATTAGAGGTTAGCGAAAATTGAAATCGTGCAAGTAATTGAAAACTAAGCTAACCAGGCGATTTACTGCCTTCTAGTAGATGCGAATATGTATTCTCAGATTGAACCGAGATCAGTGACCTTGACGACACCTAAACGAAAGATTTGAATGCAAGATAACAATGAAGTAATGAATGCAAATTAATCTATATTTGTGGGTTTTCTATGCAATAATATGAAAAACTGGATATGAAACTATTCTAGAATGAAAAACTGATATGCAATGCAATTAATCTAACAATGATATGCTAAAATATGAATGATCTCACAAAGTTGTTTGATTTGCAAAAGAAGCTCCAATTCTTCAGACACCAATTCGCTAGCATAAGTTTGCAAATTCTGAGATGATTTGTGAAGAGCTGAGCCTTGATTTTATAGAAATCTAGGGCTTTGGGGATGCATGGAAAAAGCTATAAATCACTCTAGTTGATTTTTGAGTCAACAAGGAATTAAAGATAGTTAACTCACAAAAAATAATGCAAAAATAAATTTTTGATTTAAATCAGAAGTTGAGATCAGCTTTTAACTCAAAAGAGAGTTGAGTTTATTTTTAAAACAACTTGAATTGATTTTCTGATTTATAGTTTAACTATTTTTTGGATGTGCATAATTAATCATGAATTAAATAAATAAATAAAGTGATTTATCCTCAACTTAACTGATTTTAAAATAAGACAGTTGATTTATGAGTTAATCAATTATTAAATCAAACTTTATTCAAAAATTATATTATTAAATATGACAACTTGCTTTAATTAATTAAATAAGAATTTAATCAATTAATGATAGGAATTTTGATTTATTGTCAAAATGGAATAATACAATTTAGGAATAAATATAATTAAATCTAATTAAATAATTAAGTGGCAGTATTAAATCTAATTAATTAAATATTTAAAATATTCAATTAATCAAACTTTAGGATAAATAAGATTTATTGCCAAATAATCATTAAATTAAAGATAATTAGATAAATTAGGAATATTCCCCGATGCAAAATTTGAGACAATCAATTAGGATTCGATGATGTTCAGATGTGCCTTAGGTTAGGACTTCGATGTCGATTTCATTCGATTTGTCGATATAGGAGATTAATGAACCTATAGCCCATTTTTGGGGTATTACATTTTGCCCCTCTTTGAATTGTTGTGTGAAACGCAGTGGTTCAAAGATAGTCTGTGCATGATATTGAAACTAATGTTTGAAGTTGATATTGATATGAGACATAAACTGATTGAAGTTGATATGAAGATAATAGGTCCTGAATGACCAAAAATAATGTTAACTATAACAACAATGAACCAATGATTGCGAAAAAGTGCCAAAACGCTTGATTTTGAACCTTATGATTGCAAAGAAGTGAGTGACTGATTTCAAACCCAATTGTCCTTATATTGAATCACATTGGTATCACATCTGAACCCTTCAGTTTTTGAAGAAGCAAGGAAATAACACAATTGAACCGATAGTTACAAAAACTGAAACAATTTACAAGATTAAGAGAATACCATATTGATATGGATCTCGATGAATATGATATGCCCTGAGTGATGATTGATTTTCCCCGAGCGATGAGGTCTTTTGATGAATCAACAACTAGACATGGTTTTTGTCTTGATTACTGAGGAAAGATATGATTTTAAAATTTAGATTAAAGACTTTGAATGATATGCAATACCATGCCCCCTTCAGGATTAAAATTGAAATCTAACAAGAGAAGTCAGCGTTATGATTTAGAAGCATGTTTAATTGATTTAAGAAGTGGTTAAACACGTTCAAAAATGCATTCTACATCATTTTAGAGGTCTTGGAGACTAAGTTTGACTAGGTTTGACAATGAGTTGACCATGGTTAACCAAGTTGAAATTTTGATAGTTTGATGTAGGATAATTAGTTAAGTTGAATACTGGATTTCTGTGATGAATGAAGGTCGATTATGCAAGCAGTAGACCGTCCTGGGTCCGAAAATTTTAAATCATGATTTTGACATAGTAAATGATCTCAGATTTCAATTTTGATCCCGAAAAAGGATTATACTTGTTTCGTTGGAGGAACCTTCGTGTGAGATTTAGCTCTTGTTAGATTTGAAGATGCAATTGAAGAATCATTTAAGCATTGAAGTTCGTTGAGTCACGGTGAGATCATGCAAACAAGCAAAATGCAAAGAGACATGCAGTATGAAATGCAACCTAAGACCTAGGACCTAGTCACTGATCATGTGTCGGTCATTCTCATCATTGAATTTTTAGGTAACCGGATAAATCAATACAATGCCCATTAGTTATGAAACCATAAACATATGAATATTGATTTTATTTTCGGAATGTCGGATTAGATATAAGCACCAAGGCACAAATGCTAGGATGACCTGAATATCATGTCCATTTTGATATAGCAATTTGTATAAGCATCAAAACATAAACGTCATGATGACCAGAATACACCTTGCAGTTCAAACATATCAAACAGTCAAGAGATCATTCTAAAACCAATGTGAATTACCCGTAGTGACCCTTTATTATTCACATCCTTAGGTAAGATCGCGTTTCATAGTAGGAGAAAGAACTCACTCAAAAAGACAATAGTTAGATCAAACTTCCTTGAATTTTTTGGGTATCAATGGTTGAGGTACGCATGGCCATCCAATTCAAGATAGAGGCTCTTACAGTCGGACACCATTTCAATCCAGAATTTCCAAAGTTGTTAGATTTTCACATACAAGCAAAAGATAAAGAAAAGATTATGCCCCCAGTCATCACTCTCTAAATCTTGTAAAGGACATCATCGAAAAGCTTGTGGGAACACAATATGAAAAAATCTCAATGCGAATCAGTAAGCATACAAGGAGATAAAAGCATGTAAAAGCACAAATTGTTCTCAGTTCGTGTTTGATTGCATTGTTGTAGATGCAAAATCTTTTCTAGAGACAAGACTGACTGACTGACTCGAATGAAGCTTCAAAGGACTCTGACTGGATATGACTCATCTAAGATATATTGGAGGCCATAGGATATAACATTGATTGCCCCCAAGTGTTAAGCATTGATAGGGTACAGATGCTTGAGCTGATTGGTGTACAAATCGACTTATTGAAAACAAACTAGGAGATATGTACAAACTAAAGCAAGAATGAAAGTTGGGAAAGACCAAGATTGTGCTGATAGATGGAGCATTTTGAAACAAGTGGCACCTGTTTGCCGAGTTTCCACCATCTTGGCAGAGATTCTATTTTTGCTACCAAGGCGCCTGTTTCCAGGTTTTCACCAAGGCACTTTATCTTTTTCTCATTTTTTTGTATTTTTCATTTTTTCAATTTTTTTGTACTTTTGATATTTTTTACTTTTTTTGTGAATCATCAAGGCGCCTATTGCTAGGTTTTCACCAAGATGTTCATTTTTTCAGGACTTTTTTAGATTTTTTAAATTTTTTCAGGATATTTTACCATACACTGAATGCCTTAGGTGTAGAATTTCTTCAGATGGAGAACGTTGATTGGTTCTTGGAGCTGTTCTCCTTTAGTCGTTAAGAGTTAATAGGAACTAGAGCCAAAAGTAGTAGTGATTACAAAGGGACCCAGCCAGTTGGGTTCAAACTTCCCCTTGCATTCTCTATGTGATTGATTTTTACGATTCTCTCTCAAGACTAGATCACCAACCTAAAATTCTTTGTGTCTGAATTTCTTATTGTAACCTATAGACATTCTCTTCTGATATACTTTGAGATGATCATACACTATTTGTCTGTGCTCATCTAGTAGTTCAAGTTCTTGCAATGTAAACACTCTGTAGTCATCATTAGTTACTAGACCATGCATTCTAATTCTTAGTGATGGGATTTCAATCTCAATAGGCAGTATCACTTTAGACCCATAAACTAAAGAAAAAAGTGTAGCCCCAGTGGGTGTTCTGATACTTGTTTTGATACTTGGTATACTTGATAGCATCTTTTTCTATTGCAAACTCCCAAGCAAGATCATATCGTGCAGTCCCAATGTCTAGCAAGGTGGAGAACAAGAGGGATTGGCAAGCTGGTGGAAGAGATGGAAGATAAGAGAATGAAGGAGAATGAAGGGAAGAAATCCTTAAGGGAAAACTCCTCAAGACTACCCAAGCTAGGGAAAAATTTTCATGTAAAGCACATTTGGACAAGCAATGAAAGGCCAATATAGGATAAGTCACAAAAGTGTAATGCCAAAGTAGGAAAGGATGTAGTCCAAAGGAGTAGACATGTCAAGATGTTTCAAAGCATCGTGTTCTACTCTTTTTTTATTTGATCAAGACCAAAGGGGAAAAGGATAGCGAAGGGCTAGAATGAATGGAGGAAAATAAATATGAAGGCTAAACAGGAAGGGAATGAAAGCAAGATCATCGTAAGATAGCTCACAGGATAGCCAAATGTTTGTGTATAGATCAACATTGTCAAGATCAAAGAGAGAAGATGGAATGGATGAAATATGTAGAAGAACTATGCATGATGCTTGATTGCTAGGTTTTCATCATGATACTTATCCAAGGCGCCACAAGGGAGTGCTTTTCACCATAGGATGAATTTATTTCTCTTTACTTTTGCTACCAAGGCGCCTGTTTCCAGGTTTTCACCAAGGCACATTTTTAATTTTTTATCATTTATTTATTTTTATTTATTTTTGGAAGAAGGAAAGCTTTTTAGATAATGCTCCTTGAAAGGATAAGATCATGATATGCCAAGGATTCAAGATGATATGCCCAAATATGCTGATAGGGAAAGGAAGATGGAAGAGAAAATGGAGGATAAGGTTTTATGTAAAACAAGTGAGGTTGGAAGATAGGAGGAATAGGAAAATGAGGAAAAAAGATATAAGGTAGAAGGATAATGAATGGAAAGATTGTGAAAGGGTAGATGGAAAGGAAGGAAAGATCAACATCAACACACACCTCAAAGGGTGGTGAGAAGATGGAGGAAACATGAATGGAGGAATACATGAAAGAATGTGGTGAATGGATAGCAGAGGTTGTGGTTTAGGCACATAGAATGGAAGAATATTTTTGGAAAAAGATGAAGTGGAAGCCTTTGGAAGCTTGAATATCAACTTCACTTGTTGTTCAACACCAGACTCTTTCAAGAGAGATTTTGGAATCCATATAGCCATAGGCTTTTCATTTTTTTTTGATGATCTAGAGAGAATATCTTTAATGATGGATTTTGGAACCCATACTTGTCTTGTAGTTTTTTTCTTAGATATCTCTTTTGACTTTATGCCTCCATGTCATTTAGAGGAGACATGGTGATCTTCTTTTTTTGATAGATTCTTGTATTGCTTCTTTTTCTTGTATTGAACATTCAAGTTACTTCCAAAAGGCTTGGGACTTGTGGAAGAAGAAGAAGGATATGACTGGTTTAGATGGGTGGGTGGATGGAAAGGATTCAAGGGTATGCATCTATGTTGATCTTGAGGAAAGAGGAGGGAGGGAGGGATGTAAGGACCCAAGATGGATGGAAAATTAGGACAGTTAGGAGGGGAAAGTGAAGGGACATAAGGACCTAAGATGGAAGGCAGATGTGAAGCCCTTTGTAGTGGTGGAAGAGGTCCAAGGATGGAAGTGGAAGATGCAAAAGGATAATTAACAAGTTCATCAACATTTATATGACAACCAAGGACATCAGCACCTTTAGAGTGAGCATTAAGATTTTCAATAGAATCGTGGACATCTTGAATATGAGCACCTTCTTTGATTGTATTGTTCAAAGCTTGAAAAGACTTAGGAAGATTAGAAAGTGGAAACGAACATGGAGTGGTAGAATAAGAAAATGGAAGACTTTGATCTTGACAAGGATCTTAGGATAGTATAAGCACATAATTTTTCTCTTGATTTTCAATAGGCTTAACATTGGAAGTAAAAACACCATTTTTACCAACCTTAATGGAAGTATCATCTTTGGAAAATGGAAGTGGGGTAAGGTTATTTTGATTGTCAATAAGCTCAATAGTGTAAGTAGTAGCTTGATCTTGCTTAGGAGAAGACTTAAGACATGGTGAAATGCATGAAAAAGGATGCGCAAGATCAAAAGAACCCTGAAGTGGATAAGAGACATCATGAAAAGGATTGGATGACATGGAGGGTTCTTGATCTTGATCTTTCTTTATGTTCTTTTCTTTATCATTTTTAGAGTCCTCTTGACATGGAGCTACTTCTAAGGACAAGGGATCATGCTGCAATTATATAGAAGACTTTGGAAGAGATGGGGAAGGACTAGTTGGAGTAGGCATTATAGCATATAAAGGCTTAGGCTCTTTGGGTTTAGCATTATTGAAAGTATTTGCAGCCAAGTGAAGGTTAGCTTGAGTTTCTTTAAGGGGTAGCCCTTGAGGATAACTATAGGGAATCGTATGAAAAGTATCAGGGCTTGTGTCAGATGAAGGTTCTGTGAAAGATTTGATAGGCTTGGGAGCTTTAGGAAATGTATGGGTATTGGAGGAAGTAGGGGATGGAAGGGAACCATCACAAGATAAAGGTTCAACACTAACATGATCTTTCTTGAGAGTGTAATCTTTATTTTCAGCATGAGAATTCTTAGAGGAGATATCCTTCTAGTATGCACATTTATAATCAACTCGGTAAGCTTTCTCTTCCTCAATAGAAGTAGATGTATCATCTAGGTATTGTTCACAAAAATCATCAAAGTCTCTTTCAAAATCAGAATCATATAGATCACCATCATGATCTATCCAATGTGACATCCCATTTCCAGTAAGCACAAGCACATGGTGAGGAGGACTCTTAGGAACAGAGGTGTCATAGGTATCACTATATTGTCCCTCATCATAGTCATCATAGTCTTCAAAGATGGGTGTGTCACTCTCCATGGAAGAAGTATCAAAAGGATTATCACGTTGCTCATATTTTGTCTGAGGGCATGGTGACATGTACAAGTCTTTATCAAATGGAAAAGGGCATAGAGCTTCCATGGAGAACTCTTTAGGTTCCTTTTCTTTCTCAAGTTTGTTAAGTTTGACTTGCATAGCGTGCATCTGTTTCATCATAGCGGTGATTAGGGTTTCTTCCTCATGTGTAATTATTCTTTGAGACATGTTAGGATTTTTAGGACTCCCTGGAATAGATTGATGTAGAGTTTGTTGATTGACTCCTTGAATTGATGGAGGGGGAATGTAACCAGTTTTTAATCAAAAGTTGCCAAGACCGTCGTCTTCGTAAAGACTAGAATTGTAGAGTTGTTCAAGAGTTGGACCCTAGATATGAGTCAAAGGTAAGGTATGAGATGCTTCTCCTGATTTCTTGTGTGAGGAATCTCTAGTTTCCACCATTAACCCTGGGTGAAACAAAAAAACAAGATGAAGACAACTGAAGAACAAATTGATTCAAGAAGATCAAATGACGCAACCTTGTCAAGGTTTGGTTGATTGAAGCTTGGATTAGATGTAAATGAAGGAGACTGTGCCCTGGATGTATGGGTGGATTCCCAAAAAATAGCGGATACGAGTTCACAACACTTAGCCGTTTTGATGATTGATTGAAGATTGATAGTTATGACAAGGTTTTGACACAAGATGATAAAGACTCAAATCGATTAAATAGAAGGCTAAATCACATTCAAAAGGCCACTTTAGGAAAATGATTGGATTCTCAGTATTTGCTGCTCTGTTCCTGACACAGTGATTTTCTTGACAGACTCTGGAAATAGGCTGGAAAAGCTAGGTCTCTGACAGTTCTGACAACTTTTCAAAATTTCCCAAATGACTTTCTACAGGCTTGTACGATAGTGGGTATAGCATGAAATGATAATTGAAAAACTCATACGACAGTTGTCAAACTCACATGATAGTTGATTGCAAGAATTTTGACTTTTTGAATTGATTGGCAGCAAAACTCGTACGACAATATACCTGATACCATACGACAATCTAGGGGTTCTGAAATGACAATAGCCAAAATTCGTATGACTTTCTGACTTTACAAAATGACTGTTGACTCCAGAAAGGTGTTTGACATTAGATTTTGCAATTTTTGAGGTTTTCAATTTCAGATTCATTCACAAAATTGTTTGTCCAGATTTGAAGATTGTAGCGAATTGATTCGTTCTTAGTAACTAGATAGATAATCAAGCATGTAAAACAACAAGCAAGTGATTTCAAGCACATCTGAAAACAATGAATAGGGGACAAAGCAACCTTGTGCATGAACAATCAAGTGACTGAATTGTGCTAATTCCTAGGAGTGCTAATAGTGTATGTTCCAAAAAGTTTTGCAATAACACACATATTCCTAGAAAATGAAAATTTGGCCTCACTAGGGTTTTTAGTAATGGTCTGACTCTGCAACTTTTATGATCTCAAGAGGGCGAAATCCATTCCAGGCGCACCGGGGTTTTGACACAGTTTGAGAACTTAATCTTCAAGATCTACTAGGGAGATCTGATAGCCCAACAAGAGACCACACCTGTGGAGATTTCTTCCACGAGGATATTTATATAGCTGTTGTCACTACCATGGTGAAAATGGCTATTACCGCTTGAGGTTCCGTTAATGTGGTTGACCCAATTAAGGGAATGTCCACTATGGTTAACCCTCTCTAAAGGTGACTCACAAAATATACCACATGGAGACTGGTTCCAGATTCAAGGATATGAGTTTCTGGTACTACCTAAAAAGGGAGTAGAGCATAGTCCTCTAGCCTTTTCACTTTTAACCCAAACAAAGAAGACATATTAATCTAACATGCTAAGACCAAGATTATCTCATAAAAATCTATGATGTCAACCACTCATGATCTATCAACCTCTTTGGAGAGAGAATGTATCAATCAAAAGCTGAAGACACACAAATCTAGTAGAACGTGAGACTCTCTCAGTAACCTCCCTACCTACAAGGGTTCCTTCATTGAGAAGAGTTTCGTTGGAAACCCACTCTCTCAAGAACCACAAATAGTGTTCATAGGTCCTATTTACTATGTGTAACAAAGATGCTGAAAAGAAAATCTATGTTCATTTTTATAGCCCAAAATGAAATATGTGATATGAAAGCAATAAAGGTCACACAAGCTTGACACGCAAGAGTTCTTTTTAATCCAAATCAAAATGTTATCAGCTGAAAAGATTACCCGAATTCCTCGCAATGCGCTTAGTAGATTCTTACCTATTTTTAGTAATTTTAATGCTTTTTCCCAATCAAAACCAGCAGAAATCAATCAGAAACAACAAATTTCAATCGTTAATGTTAGCTGTTAGTCAAAATCAGAAAAACAAATTTGGAAAACTACTTGGAAAAGTGAAATGACAATTGAAACTTGGCACTAAAACTCGTACGACAGTGGGTCACCTTCCAGATGACAGTCCAAAAACTCGTACGACACTGGGTATCAGATCATATGACAACAGAGCTTCCAAATGACACTTTGTTTCTGATAGTATGATCCTCGATCAAATCAACTGTCATACGATAGGGGGTACCTCCTGATATGATTTTATGACAAAACTCATATGAAAATTATACGGACAAAAATTAAAAATTGTAGTTTTGATAGAACCCTTGAAACCCTTAACCTCAAAAGATAGAAAATTGATAGAAATGAAGGGAAACCTGTTTCAAGGCCCCATGATGGGCACCAAAAATGTGTGTGTGAATTTTGTACCTGTTTGTAGACACAATACTTCAGTAAAACATTAGAGGTTAGCAAAAATTGAAATCGTGCAAGTAATTGAAAACTAAGCTAACCAGGCGATTTACTACCTTCTAGTAGATGCAAGTATGTATTCTCAGATTAGACCGAGATCAGTGACCTTGACGACACCTAAACGAAGGATTTGAATGCAAGATAGCAATGAAGTAATGAATGCAAATTAATCTATATTTTTGGGTTTTATATGCAATAATATGAAAAATTGGATATGAAACTATTCTAGAATGAAAAACTGATATGCAATGCAATTAATCTAACAATGATATGCTAAAATATGAATGATCTCACAAAGTTGTTTGATTTGCAAAAGAAGATCCAATTCTTCAGACACCAATTCGCCAGCATAAGTTTGCAAATTCTGAGATGATTTGTGAAGAGCTGAGCCTTGATTTTATAGAAATCCAGGGCTTTGGGGATGCATGGAAAAAGCCATAAATCACTCTAGTTGATTTTTGAGTCAACAAGGAATTAAAGATAGTTAACTCACAAAAAATCATGCAAAAACAACTTTTTGATTTATATCAGAAGTTGAGATCAACTTTTAACTCAAAAGAGAGTTGAGTTTATTTTTAAAACAACTTGAATTGATTTTTTGATTTATAGTTTAACTATTTTTTGGATGTGCATAATTAATCATGAATTAAATAAATAAATAAAGTGATTTATCCTCAACTTAACTGATTTTAAAATAAAATAATTGATTTATGGGTTAATCAATTATTAAATCAAACTTTATTCAAAAACTATATTATTAAATATGACAACTTGCTTTAATTAATTAAATAAGAATTTAATCAATTAATGATAGGAATTTTGATTTATTGTCAAAATGGAATAATACAATTTAGGAATAAATATAATTAAATCCAATTAAATAATCAAGTGGCAGTATTAAATCTAATTAATTAAATATTTAGAATATTCAATTAATCAAACTTTAGGATAAATAAGATTTATCGCCAAATAATCATTAAATTAAAGATAATTAGATAAATTAGGAATATTACTAGGGATATTTCCCGATGCAGAATTTGAGATAATCAATTAGGATTCGATGATG
Source organism: Chamaecyparis obtusa (assembly GCA_027943335.1). Taxonomy (NCBI): domain Eukaryota; kingdom Viridiplantae; phylum Streptophyta; class Pinopsida; order Cupressales; family Cupressaceae; genus Chamaecyparis; species Chamaecyparis obtusa. The sequence continues at coordinate 2,477,721 of BSBK01002290.1, read as the reverse complement.
TTTAGATGTGCCTTAGGTTAGGACTTTGATGTCGATTTCATTCGATTTGTCGATATAGGAGATTAAGGAACCTATAGCCCATTTTTGGGGTATTACAATTATGTCCTTTGTTATGACCATTCAATCTGATTTAGCACATGTTATTTTGGTAATTACAAAGGTATTCAAATCTTTTCAAGTTGACAACTAAGTTGTCAACTCAACAACTAGATATCTATGACCTTTATTACATTCAAAGTGGTATTTAGATAACCCCCAAAACATAAACCATTTGACAAAACCCTACTTCTACCCCATATAGACATCTCCCCCCAAGGTTTTTAACGTGTATCCCTCTTATCTATATATTTTCCAAGTGAGTGAAAAATAATTGAGTAATTGTGCAATATTCCATACCTAAAAGACTTTTATGGTTGTCCTATGGACCTATCCCTCCCTTAATTTCATCTACTCCTCTTGGAAGAAGTTTAGAGATTATATAGGCGTGGAAAGGACATGATTGTGTGAAGATGTATATTGATTATAGTCTTTTATGTATATTTATCTTTATGAATAGTTATGCACCTACTCATGACCTTTATGTTTGTTATACTCATGTCCTCATGTGACCTACTATTGTCTCTTTCACATGACTATCCTTCTAGCTTGACTTATCAAAAGGGGAATGTCATTATTATAGCTTCTCTTCATCAAACTTACCCTTTTCTTAAACTTTTAGCAATCTATCTAGTAAAAGTACATTCTTCATGATAAAACATAAAACTATCCATTATTTCCTCTTATTAGTTCATCATGGGAATGAAAGCCACCACAAGGAACATGGATGGAGTATGATTAGAAATGGTATATATAACTATAGGGATTATGGAAGTGGAAAATATCTATAACAATATTGTATCCTCAATAGATCACATCCTTCATGAATTTTACAAGAACTAACTAGGCTCTTGTCACAATTATAATTGTGTTCAGTCACACAAGGATTTCTTGTCTAGTTTTTTTAAGGAGGGTTTTTATCTTCAACTCACATGAGCCAACAATGACACAAGCTCTTTTATAACACAACAAACCTACAAAATAATTGCATTTATTTGGTAGTCCAATGTTCAATTTGATCAATACATAGAGAAAATTTTGCACTTGAGATAACATACCAAAAATAAAAATATAGAGTCTCGTTGATTTATTTATAATGCTCTTGCTTTGTAATGGTCAAGGTGTAGTTACGGTGCAAGGAGCCTTAAAACATGCCAACATAATTTACGTCTTTCCCTACCTTGTCAACAAAGAATGAAGATCTTGAATGATTTTCTCACCTACTTTTCAGAGTAGAAGTGTGCAGACTTATGATGTAGGATTCAATGTCGATTGATTCAAAAAACAAATGACATAGCTTAGAAACACTTCAAAATGGAAGATTTTCAAAGATTAAAATAAATTATGTTGGCATGTTTTAGGGCATATAAATGAGGTATAAAGATTACCTCAGTCTCAAACCTGGTACTACACTCACCAATGGATATGCGCAACACATAGATTGAAGACAATTTCATGGGTCTATCCACGTGTATTCTTGGCTATCCGTTAATGCAATAGATCTGCAAGTGAGACCGCTCTAACACAAAATGTGAGTAAGGCACAAAGCTCCTGCAACAGACCTAACATAAAAATGATTTGGTTTTCACTTTTTTTTTTTTCTTGTATAGCCCGTAGATGTTGTAATTCTGACAGTTTACGAACATAATTACAATTACATAATTACTTCATCAGGGATAATTACAAAAAAAACCCAATTTCATAAAAAAGTGTATCCTCCATGGAAAGTTGCCGTCGGAAAATAACACCAAATGTATTAGTGTTATGCAATCCTTTATTAAAAATATGTTCTTTAGTGATAACATTCATGGAGGAAGAGGGATCAATCAAAACACCATGAGAAGGGATATGAGCAACCTTAACAATAATGTAAAGAGGACCATTAGGTGCTTTAAACATATCAGAATGATCAAAGGTGATAGGAGGTGAAGATTTAGGTTTTTGTGAATGTAAAATTGAAGGTTGAGGTTGAGACTCAACATGATTATCTTCTTCTACCTTGTCATCATAACTAATGTTAGTAACATGAGAAGGTTGATTAATGACAATTGTTGAATGTGAAGGTAAGGGTTTGGTGTAAATTTCCAACTTATGATTAGGAGGTGCTAAATATTTATTCGTACTATTAACCTCAACATCAATAGATATAGAATTGGAATAAATAAGATCTTGAATATCATTCTTCAAAGTATAACACTTTTGAGTATCATGACCAGATTGATGATGGTATTGACAAAAATCATTTTGATCAAATGACTTAGGCATTGGTTTTCTAGTGTCAATAGGATGGATATGAGGAATTTTAAGAATGTTAGCATTAATCAACTTTGTCATCACCATAAGTAAAGGTTCAAATAAAGGAGTATACTTACGATTAGGATGATACACAGAAAAAGAGTAGTTGTTCCTTTGGATGTAGTAGCCACGTGATCATCAACTGTGTTGGTTGACTTGTGAATCTTGATGTAGTTGTTAGGCTTAGAGAATTTGTTTTGATGAACGACAACATCACTCTTATCAATAGTAACAAGAGCTATTGGAGTAGAGCTCTCAAGATGGATCACTTGTAACTAATAATGGTGAAGCACTGCACAAAGGTGTGAAAAGGAAGTAAATTAGTCAAATAAATTCAAGGACCAATATTATTTTAAAATTATTGAATGAAATCATTAGAAAGCATTTGAAAGGAATTAATAGAATAAGGAGGTAAAGAGCAATACCATTGTAGAGCTTTATCTTTAAAAGTACGTACAAATAATTTATCCACGAGCCTATAGTCATGAGAAAAATCACTACATATAGTTTGGAAAGTCCTAACATGAATCACAAGATCACCCTTACCATTATAAGTCTCAAGATGAGGTATCTTAATATGTTGCGGGATAAAAACATTAAGGATATCTAAAGAAAGGGGATTAGAAATGTCACATGTAGGGATGTTGTACTTAGATTGAGTGTATTGAGCTACTTGTTGTTGCAAAGTGGTGACAGTTTGAACCAAGCTACTAATGGTAGGATTAGAAGATGCAATAGTAGGCATAAACATATTGGATGCACTAGCAAAGTTATAGGAGGCAGAAGGAAAATGTAAGGATGTTGGTGGAGGATTAGAAGGAACAGGAAGAGGATTGGAATATGTAAAAGGAACAACATTGTATGAAGGTAATGAAGAGGGTATGGAGGTATGAGGAACACTTGAAGGAAGTGAAGGGTTACGAAGAACAAAAATTAGAGGATTAGAGACTTGTGTGGAAGTTTTCATGAGAGGTGGCACATAGGTAGGGATGATAGGAATAGTAGTGGAAATAAGAATAGATGGTTCAATAGTTGTGGAAGGAGGAATGTATCCTAACTCTTGAGCACATTCTGTCAAAGGCTTAGCATGAGTGTTAATAAGGTGTGATATACCATGCAAAATGGAGATGTTATTATCATCATGAGTGATAAGTGTCTTAATAGCCTCAATAGCGGAAACACTATTAGGATTTGAGTTCTCTTGCACAAGAAAATTTTCCAATTTATCGAACTCATGAGAGAGCTTATAAACTTGAGAAGGAGGAACTCTTAATAATTAATCTTCATCATGGGAAGAGTGAGAAGAGTTATGCTCCATGATAGGATTGGGATCTTGAGAGAAAATATTAGTATCATCACGGGTCCTAGGAATAAAAGAGGAATCATGATCAAAAGAGCCCATGAGTTTATGACTTCTCCTAACGGGAATACTAAACGTTGGACTTAGTGTAATAAATCTCATAAAAGAAGAGATCACAAAAGGAAACTCTAATGAGATCTATCCACACAATTATCAATGTAATAAAGAGCATGAAAATAAATATCTAACCACACAAATATAGATAACTCTAGCTCTAAAATTAATAAGGAAAGGGGGAATACATTGGGTTCACCAAAATAAGGTAAATGACCAATGCAAAAAGGGAGATCAAGAGATCTAGCTCCAAAATAAAAAAGCGGAGATGCGTCAGGTTCACCAAAATGTTTAGTGAAGGTGAACACACAAGATAATGCACCAAGATAAAAAGGAAGTTGTAGTCATGTCGGGTTCACCAAAATGTTTAGGTGTGAAATGGATACTAATGAATCTAACAATATAAACTATGTGAGATGAGTTCATTAATTAACCGATCCAACACTAACACTCAAAATACAAGAGAAAGAGGGGCTTCCAAACATAACTCTCAACATAACCCAAGTTAGATTTGAAAAACCCAAGAAGATGAAGGGATGCAAATGCTAAACCCAAATTATATCAAGGAAGTACACAAGAAGGTCCTCTTTCATATAATGTTGGATTTGATTAAAGATGTTTAAATGCAAATGTGAAATTGAACCAATTGATTTAATGAGAAAATTAAGATAAATATAGATGCTAAGTGTATGCAATCAACCCGATTAAGATATGAAAATAGATCTAAACTAAAAAATGAAATGGATGATAGAGTACTCACCTTAAAATATGTAGATGAATATGCCTTTTTTATCTGAAAACTATAGATTTGAACCCGTGAAAAATCTTTCGACTGTGAATTTGCGATCACAACATAAAACCCAGAAAATGTTATTTTTCTCAGACCTCTAGGAACAAATCGACTTGGTGCAACATGTTACAAACACTTTTCCACAAAGTTACTGTGTTTCTGGGACACTATAGTAAATTAAAAATAACTTCTTTGAAAATGTCTTGGCAAGTATTTTCCAGATTTGTGGTTGTAATTCTGATATCCTGCTCCTGCACATAGAAAAACTTGTTTTGGGGTTTGGGTGGATGAGGGCTTTCCTTGGTCAAGCCCTAGATTGAGGAATCAACCTTAAAATTGAAATGTAAATATATAAAGGAAACAATAAAAATGTAAGTATTCACCTTGCTTGTAGAAACCCTTGTTAATAAGGATTTTGTAATGCTTGTATGTTGTAAATGTTGAATTTTCAATGATAGATATAGGAAATCTCCACAAATGCAAATGATCTACCAAAACCACAACATGGAGCCATGGAGTTAAACTTTCATCAATGAAGAAGATGACGAATGGCTCAATGTAAATTTCCTCCCTTGATATCCAACAAAAAGCTAGATCTTGAAGAGGAAATGCTCACAAAGGATCTTTGAATCTTGAATGCTTGAACTTGCTTGTGTGATTGTTGGATGATAATGAATCTCTAATGGATGTCAAATGGATGTTAATAGATGTCAATGAATGTTAATGGATGTTAAAATGAGGTTCAAATGCCTCCTTTTATACTATTTTTTGGGTGGGAAAACAAAGAAAGCCAATAGGGTCACCTGATTTTAAAATATAATTCCCCGAGACAACACTGGCCCTGGGATTTAAAATCCATGGTGACCTATTCCACAGTTGGCCCACAAGGAGCCATCTCCGAGGTCTTAGAGACTGCATAGTTGAAAGTGGAAGATATGGGATAGAATAGGAGAAAATGGGGATATAGAACAAATCCATCCATGGTTCATAAAGTCGGTAAAGGATGGGAGTTAAAAGGTCTTAAATAATGAGTGCACCCATTTTAAGATGGTACACCTATAATCTAGAGACAATTAGATAATAAGATATATAGATACAATATCCCCCCCATAGAATGGATTGTGTTTCTCAGAGGGGAACATGAGACAATCTAAGGAGGATAGATATATTTTGGCATGTTAACATTAGAGATGCTTCCATGACATGCCACCCCACTACAGTTTGTGTATGATATTCACAACATTTAAATAGAGACATGGGGATTTGATTATTTGATATTATAACCCAAAATAGGGAAAAATATATATGATATAAGACCTCTCAAGAGTATTTAAATAAGGTTGACATATCTCATATATGAAGAAGAGTACATGAAGACAAAGAAAAATAATACTTTGAGTCAACATAGAAGGGAAACCTAAATCCCCCAAATACTTTTTATCATCCCCAAATGTTGAAAAGTAATATACAACAAATAAAAGAATAAGATAACAAATAGAAGAAGATACATAATAGATAAACCTATATTTCTAGGTACCAATAAAGTGCAACGGTCCTCTCAAGGAGAACAACTTAACAAAAAAGCATGGAGGAATACAACAAGAATGATCTAATCTACAAATGTAGAAGTGGGTATTGTCTTCATAGATGATCTACCAAAAAATCCTCATTCTCCCAATCTTGATCATATAGGGAGGGAGGTCAAGAATAAAAAAGGTACAACCTCTATAACAACCCTGGGAACACCACTAATAGCCAAAGTAAAGGATTAGGCTTCTTCAACATCATTCTTTAAGATCTTAATTGAGGTGAGTGTGAGGGATCTTGTGAAGATTATCATCAATGCTAGAATTTCCTCAAGTGAAAAAAACATGTACACCTCCTAAGACACTAGTGACTCAACCTAAGGTAGTGATGAAGAAGGTGTCCCATTGACCTTTGCAAAAGGGGTGATGGAAAATTTAGGAGAATCTAGATGCTGCTCCATTGTAAGAATAAAAATTAAAAGAGGATTCACCATAGTAGACTTAAAACAACAAAACTCAAGAATAGGGCCTTGCTCAAAATTTCATTTAAAGGATAGAGATGAGAACCTATCATCCATTATAGCTAGCCTCAATGCCCTAGGAAATCTTGTATGGCTATTAGGGGATGGTGTAGGTGCAAGATGCGTGGAAATGATTGCACTAGACATGACCTATGTATGCAATATGTTTACAAGAGAATAAAAAGGTAGGATGTCTAGTAGGGATTTGATTAGGGGGGTTGTTACGAGGGTGAAATGAAAAATTGACATGCTTGGCATAGGGCCTGATACTCACTCTCAGTGTAGAGGGAAGAGAGACATAAGATGTGGTTGGGAAAAAGGCTAGAGCATCAAGAATAAAAGTGTGAGATAAAACATAATAGTGATGAACATAGACATTGAAGATTCACTCTCCACCTTTTCATAGTGGCCTCATGTGCCAAGGTCCTTTCCCACCAACAACACTTACACTCACAATAAAGTTTGGGCTAGGCTTAGAGGTCTGTGATGATTCAATGACATCCTTCTCTATAGGTGCAACCATCAATATTTCTACCACCAAAGAAGAGGTCCCCACCAATGCAATATGAGGTGATACTGATGAAGCAACTATAAGCTCAGTCACACGTGCCCTTCCTTTTTTTGTCCTTGTAAGCAACAAGAGGAACATAAAGTGCCATCAAAGGCCACAGAGTAGGTGCTAAAGGAAAGAGATACTTCTTAGGTGACCTCTTATCCTTATCATAAATGGAAGGGAAATGTATCACTATGAGGATCAAGATCAAAAAAGAAGGGCTAACCTTGGACTTGGGAAACAAGGGCACCTTTCCTTTGATTGTGATAGTCATAGAGGTGGGAACTAAAGACATCATCAAGAGTTTCAAAGTCTAAAATTGGTGAGGACGATTCCTCTAAGGCAAATTATTTCTCTATTCTCTTGATGAAGAAGTGTTAGAAGATGAAGCATACTGAAGTACAAGAGAGGGTTAAATAGAAGGAGAAAACTATAGACATGGGATGTGTGTGATATACTTGAAATTCAATTCCTCAGCTTTGTATTTATAATAAGAAAGAAATAAGGTATATTGTCAAGATATATGGGCTCAACTAGAGTAGGGAAGAAGTGGTCTATCAGGAAGCCCCCACAGGATATTAGAGGATGATAAGTAGTGTCCTAGATCTTGTGAATGGTACCCCCATAGATAAAATTAAGATATCTATTAAAAAAAAAGGGACAAATCCTATGGAGACCACTAAGAGGATGCTCAAATTAACTCTAAAGAGGTCTGATTCTAGAATAACAACAAAGGTTGTGAAAACCATATTGGGTCCTACCTGGACTATCAAGGTGGTGTACCCTAGAGGGAAAAGTGAAAGTTCATCATGATTCAAATGGGGGCCAAGAAATCATCATAGCACACATGATCATGTCCATTGACAAAGAGAACCTCTTCATTTATGATGTCCATGCAACATGTAGGGTCCACCATAATACCTCTAATAGAAGCCTTGTTGATCAATTTTTAGCTATGGAGAGGAGAGATCTCTACACTATAAGCATCATTGAGAGGGGTGAATGTTATATTAATATCGTAGGTCCTCTAATTAGGTTTAAATATGGGGGATATCATCACCATTTTGACAAAAGACTATCACTCAATGAAAATAAAATATGATGTCGAGGACCATAGTTCATGTCATGTTCACCAAAATTTGGAGAAGGAAAAATTCACCAACCATGAGACCGATTAAAATATTAAGGGATGAACCAACCACTTACTGATTTTTGGCTAACTTGACAAACCTTTATGACTATTAATCCTCGTGACTCTACTATAATGAGAACACTCCTCATGATTATTAGGCACAAAACATGACATAATATTCTATATTCCGTGACATGCAATTTTTTGTGTCCTCTTTCATGAAGTGATTATTGTCTTTCACATTATATTATAACATGCCTTCTCCCTAATTTGACCTAATATATGCATACTTTCTTTGCATGTTTATGTGTTAGTCTCTTTTGTAGTAGCAAGTCATATTTCTCATGTATTGAGCTTGGAGGTTGTGTCCTTGAAAAAATAGGTGTCTACTCAATTAGTTTGAAAGTTAATAATATAACATCCTTTTGTGCTTTGAGATATACATACCTATATGTCACTATATGTGACATCTTTCAAACTATGTTTCTCCTTGTATGCTGTGATAAAAGAGCATGGAACTTTACAGTTATCCGTAATTGGATATTTGAAAGATTTTTATGTTATGTAGCTTTGTGTTGAACTATAACCATGATGTTGTTTCACAGGATACTATCTTCAAATTTTAACACTATTCCAAACATGGTTGTACCTCTTCATTTATAATTGTCCTTACTCAAAAAATATGGGTGTTGTCCCTATTTGCAATGGCATTGTTTTAACATACACTGATCTTTCATGAATAATAACGTTTGTTTCAAACTAAAATGTTCAAGGTTATTCTTATTATTGTAAAACCACTCTATGATAGGGATCCTAACTATGAAATTATCTTTTGAGGTCCCATTGCTTATAGCATTTTGAACACGGAATCTAATCATTGTTTTATCATTTGAGAATGTACTCTTTATGTTCTTTGATTCTTTGTTTCATACTTGAACACCACAAACACTTCACTGATTGTTGTTCTGTTAAGCTCACTATTCTCTTTCATGATGTAGTTGTTCTTTGTGTTCTATGATATGCTCTCTCATTCATGGTAGCACATGTATTCATCTTAACTATGAATCTTATAAATTAAAAACCCTTTCCATTGTTTTGTCATTAGTCCTTTTTAAACCTTATATGTTGTTCTTTTATTTCTACAATAAAGGCCACAACTCAAACTATTAACTATTACAAAATGAGTCAGTCTTTTGATGACTACATAATCAATGCCATTACAATCCTATTGAGTGGATATTTATCAGTTGTAATAGTGACATAAATTAACTACTATAAGTGATATATGTCTCCTTGATCCAATTTTAATGATATTGATAATGTTGTTATACACTTTCTTTTGTTAAAACACTAAATGTCATTGATAACATACTGGGCTCAACCCTTGGGAGCCCATTTTAACCCACATGTTGAAATTTAATAAATATACCTATAGCTGCACATGAAACAAATTCATTAAATAAAAAATAATGATTAAAATTTGTTCTTTTGATTCCTTTTTGACTTGCTATGATCAAATGTATTATGCAAGTATGTTATGTATGCATTGATAACATGTTGACATGGGATTGTGGCCTCGAGCTCTAACAAAGTTTCTTACACTCCCTACAGGTGTTATGATTGTGTCAAAGAAATCTAGACATGAAGCTCAAGATAGAGAGTGTTGCTCATAGATGCGGGATTTTTTATTCTAGACAATGAAAATTCCCTCTTCCTTGTCTTCATTTTCTATCTTTCATGCATATTTCACTTTGTAAATGCATCTATTTTTATTGTTAATCCCATGACTTGTGAGGGCTCTATACTTTCTTTTGATGAATAAAAGAACCTTAAATGCAAACAAATGCATGCGTTTTTGATGTAATACATTTGCATAACACAATGAAATATTATTTTATCAACATTTTATCTCAGTAAATCACTTATTTTTAGCATTCATTTCCATTTCAGTAAGACAATAATGAAACCAAATGTGTACCTTAGTTAATAGTTGAAAAACATAACCAACTCTACCTGTTTGAGTTGGAAGTGAAAAATAGGTAACAAGTTCAAATAAAATGATTACTATTATATCATCTCATATTATCAACTAAATCTAAGGAAATAATGCACACATACATCCATTAATACACTATATTATCAATCATAATATATTAAGGAAAAGAAATGCACGAAACTACTTTTAACTTTTCACACATCCCAAATTAATTCTTAGATTCCATTAAGATGGACATAGTGATTCATAATTGAAAATTCATGGAAAAAATAAAGATCAATCTTGAATTAAGGAAGATATGAAACAAGAAAAATACCATTCAATCACAAGAGAAAATCCATGAAGAGATGGACCAAAAAGTTGTTATTTGTATTAATTCTCCAAAATATGCTATAAAATCACCAACATAAAGTTCATAATCTCCATAAATCTAATCCTCTAAACTAAGAAATGCTTAAAAAATAAAGTTCTAGAATGCTAAATTAACGAAGGACCTCAAATCTTCAACTTGTGGACAATAACAATGGCCTCAAAATCTACATAAATAGGAGCAAGGTCCATAAAAAATGATATAATTTCTCTTCTAGAATTTCCTATGTCTTAGGAGTCATAGTTAACATGCCTTTAACTACTAAAAAATTAGGAAATTAGTTTTCCTTTAGAGAGAACATGAGATTACATGCATTGTGACTGGTATTTGAAACTATGGCTTGCCAAGGAAACTCACATGAACTACAATTGATGCATATATGCACAAGGAAGAACAAAACCAAACTGGACTTGTTTGAAGGAAACTTCTATTATATACCAATAGTGATTACAAAAATGTAGGGACCCCTATAAAAGAGTGTGTGTTGGTTCTTCAAAATGGACTTTATGCTTTGAAAACTACCAATATACCTATAGATAGATTTTTAGGAGTGGTTAATTCCAAATAAAGGGAAATTTGAGGAAATTGGACCAACTATAGGGACAGGACTGCCTTCTGCACTTTTGGTTCTACAAGACCAAGGTAGGTACACCTAATCCAGTTTAACATACAACATTTTACAATTCTCTTTGGATTTTAACAACACAAAAATGATAAGAAAATACTAAATGACAACCAATCACTCATTGATTGTCCATTATCATAAAGAACATACAACCTGACAAATATAATACTAAAAGAACTCTAAATGGTTTGTTTTAAGATTGTAGAATATAGCCAAACCCTACCAAACATATATCACCGTAGAAAACACTTGTTCTTGACCAGTGCCTTATCCATTGGGCAATATATCTAATGCAAAAGCAAAATACATAAACCAACTTATGTCAATGATTCATGACCTAAAATACTACCATATTTTGACAGTATTGATCCATTTAATCCAGACTCACACTTCTTATGAAAATCCTAGTGAAAACCAGATAAATTTATGTTCTATCCAGACAAATTTAATTTGATCCCAGATCAAAACTATGAAAACACAACATACACACAAATAAATTCTATGCTACGAATTAGAAAATTCATAACTCAAGAAATAAACACATAGGAGAGACTTGAATCTGGAATCTTTGTATCTATATATGTTGAATCACGTTTCTTGTATACACCTTGCTTCAAAATATAAACCACTACAATAATAGCCAAATATCTGAAACTTTCTATTTCTATACTTATATAGTCTAATATAGTTTGCTATACTCCTGACTGAAAACTCATATGCAATAATTCTATCTTAGTTTTCCAACATTTCTAAATGATCTTGGGAATCCTTTTATAGAGAAAGGATTGCAACAAGCTTCAGATCATTTAGGCAAAGACAAAATAGGTGAAACATCACAAAAGACAAGAGTAATAGAAACAACAACTGAGATGTTACAAGATTTCAAAAGAAAATTTCTAACTAGACCTAAGGGCCTCTGCAACAACTTAAAAAATGCTCTTCTCTTGACAGGTGGTGACTTTGTCTTCACTTCTTTCATACACAATATTTTGTTTGCAAACCGTCGATAGCTTCAAGGTGCTAGAGAAATGATACCTATTGTAACAACAGTGGGTGTTCTTGTTCACTTGATATATTTGAGATATACCTTCTTTTTTATGCTTTTAACACCACATCATTTTTCGAAGGAAAGCTAACAATCTTAGCCTTGTGTTTGTTTAGAACATCCCATTTTGTCATTAGCCATTCAACCTCCTTTCCCTCTCAATTAACACCAGAAAATGTGCCAGACACTTTGAATTTCAGCCCCACTTAATCTTTCTGAGTCTTGTTTCTTTTCAAATTTCAAAAGGAGCGCTTTATGATATAAACTTATGCCATAATTTTGTATCAATTCTTGACAGCATGGTCACATGCTCTGCAATTTCTTCATCATATTTTATAATTGCAACTTCAATGGGTAAATAGAAAATTTCACATCATTAAAAAAAATTCAAAATAAAGTCGTCGATCTAAAAAATCTTAGCACATTGTGTGGTCTATAAAAAGCCAAAAAAATTGACAACCTTCCACATCACTTTAGTAACTGCAAAATCAATTGACCAGAAAATGCCATCTCAACCCCACATGTCACCTAAGTCCCCACCTTGTTTCTCTTTATCAACCTGGACACACATCATTCAAGTGCGATGTCTTGATCAATATCCTTCTTGCAGCTTTTGATCATGGGAATATGCCTACCATCTGGTCAAAAGTAGTCTGACCAGACTTTACCACCTTTTTAAACCACATGACGTGATGTCATATCGGACACACATCACCAATGATAGATGCCTTGATCATTAATCAATGAGAAACTCTCCATCACGGGATTGTGCCTACCGTCCGATCAAAAGTGATCTAACTAGACTTTACCACCTTTTCAAACCATATGATGTGATATCATCCTAGACACACGTCACTCAAGCGCGATCCCTTGATCAATATTCAGTGAGAAAATTTTGATCATGGGGTCACGCCCACCATTGGATCAAGCTTGATCTGACTTCCCTTTATCTTCTTCAAGACTAGTCCCACAATCTCAGGGCAGACACTTGTCACTTAGGTGTGATCCTGAAAAGACTAAAATGTATGCAACTCTGGTTAGCAGCATCACACCCGTCATTGGATCAAACTTGATCTGCTTGATACCAATCTTCTTCTTTAGCTCTGGCCTCATCCCACCATTAGCTACATGTCACTTAGGCACGATGCCTTGAAGGGTAAATTCTTCGCATCTTCTGATCATAGGATCACACCCGCCATTGTATCAAAATGGATATGACCTTCCTTTAAAACTTGAAAAAGACTTAAACTTAGGAAAAATTATTTACAGGTCATTTTAGGAATCATAACTTAAAAGATTTTGCCCCTTTCAACAACAACTTAAGACACATGCTTTAAAAATGACTTAAGTGATTCCCAAAAAGTAATGAAGAAATATAAAATTGAAGGGATACTTAGGTTTTAAAACAAGGAAAACACTTAGGGCTTGGACATAATAACACCTAGGGTTTATATGAATAGGATACAATTTAAAAAGACAAGATTTAAACCAAGAAAATATTTGTAGTCCTAATAGTGGCTCTAATTGGGGATGTATGTCTCTTGTAGGCGTAACAAGATTCCAGGATCTCAAGGTTAAGTAGACCACCTATGGAGATAAAACTATCCTAAAACAAACAACTAAAACAAACACACAACATAAAGAAACACACCTAAAAACCTATTGTTCATGGATAATGAAGACTTCAGGAGAAGTAAAATTTTAGGAATTGTCCATGAAGTGGCAATTCCAAAAATTTTCTGGTAAAATCTTAAAGAATCTAAGAATCAAAACCCCACTTACTATTAATGATATATGGTCCCAACCAAATAGGATCAAATTTTACATGTTTTCCTTTATCCTCTAGTTTGGCATTCCACATCAAGACCAAATCATCAATCTCAAAACTCCTTACAATGGTTCTTTTGTCATATAAATTCTTACATTGGAGCTGTAATTTGACATTTCTATCATGTGCCTCTCTCCTTGACTCATCCAAATGTATCAAGTCATCCATTCTGATTCTCATTTCATCATGCAAGTCATCATCATAAATTTGGACAAACTTGTACATTTGTGGAAAATTATTTTGTGGCAACCTAGCATGTATACCATATACCAAATCAAAGGGTGCACAACCAATAGCCTTTTTTACTATTACTCTGTCAACCCACAATGCTTGCTGCAATTTTGAATTACAAGCCCTTTTATTCTTGTCTAACACTCTTTTTAGAATTTTTATCAAGCTTTTATTACTAGATTCAACTTGACCATTCCCCTATGGGTGTTATGAGGATGAATAAGAAATTTGGATCCCATATAGTTGACAAAAGTCATTAAATTTTTTAGATCTAAAACACATTGCATTCTCTACCACTATAGTTGTTGGATGACCAAACCTTGTGAGGATGTTTTGCAATACAAAGTTAGTCACAACCTTACTGGTGGCTCTCTTAGTGGGATAGCTTCAACCCACTTGGTAAAATAATTAGTTGCCACTAGAATCCATGAATGGCCTCCAGTAGATTTGTTATGAATTTCTCCAATGAAATCCATACACCACTTCTAAAAAGGTGCTTCAACAGTCATAGGCTTTAAAGGAAAATTTCCATCAAACCTCAACTTACCTGCAAATCTCTGGCAGACATCACACTTCTTGAAAAAAATGTGAGCATCCTTAAAAATAGTAGGCCACCAAAAACTAGACCTCAAAATCTTATGTGCAGTGGTTTTAGCCATGTAATGGCCACCAAATACACCATTGTGCATTTCTTCTAATAAATCCCTGGATTTGTCATGGTCTACACATTTGAGCAAAACTCCTTCATTTCTCCTCCACCACAACTCACCTTTTAGAATAACATACTTAATAGCATTCATCTTGATTGTTTTCTTTTTACTGTCATCCATTTCAGGAGGAAAAGTCATTTTTTTGCAAGTATCCAATAACATATTTATACCATTCACAACAATCCAGATAAAAAATGTAAGGCCTTTTCTCCTCTTCAAGCATGTTTACATGATTTGCATCTAAGTTTATCTAAGCCATAAGTTTTGTCAATCCTATGCCTCTAACAAACTTTGTGATCTAAATATCTATGTTGAATTCTTGAATTCTGTTTATCCATCTACATCTTCTTCCTAAAAGTTCTTGTTGTACTAAAATATCCTTCACAACAACATTGGGCACATAAGCCACTATGGTCTCTCCCACCAAGTAACATCTGAAATCTTTGACAACCTTGACCAAAGCATATGCCTATTTCTCATTAATATCATATTTTAATTCTGCTTCATGTAAGGATTTTCTAAAGAAAGATATAGGCTACTCAAAACCGTCTGAATTCTTTTGTAACAGGACTTAGCAATAGTATGGTATGAAGAAAAGGAAAAAAATTGCATGGGCTTACCATAGTCAGGTGTCCTCAATACAAGGGAATCTTTGATAGCTTACTTAATATCTAATAAACCCTTGGATGCTTCTTCACTCCATTCTACTTTAGCTCCCTTCTTTAATATTTTAGAGATAGGAATACTTGTTTCAGCAAAATTTGTAATGAACCTTCTTAAAAAATTGACTTTCCCAAAGAAAGATTGAATTCCTTTGACATTCCTGGGTTGAGGAACTTTATTAATAGCAGAAACTCTTTCAGGATCAATCCTAACTCCATCTTTGGACACAATATTCCCTAAAAGCTTGCCTTCTATGACCCCAAAGGTACATTTCTTTGGGTTAAGGGAAACTCTGTAATCCAAGGCTCTTACAAATTTTTCAAGATGACCACAATGTTGATCTTCCTTTGATGAATAATATATAAGGTCATCCTGGTAAATCACTAAAAATTTATTAATGAAATTTGCAAACGCCACATCCATGGCTCTTTGAAAGGTTGCCCTAGTATTTGTCAAGCTGAAAGACATTATAACATATACATAAGTACCCCATGGTGTGGTGAATGCAGTTTTGAACTACTCAGATTCCTTGACCATAACCTGATTATATCTTGAAAACCCATCCATCATTGACATCAACTCAGATCTAGTAACTCTCTGTATCATGGCTTCCATGTTTGACAATCCATAGTTTTCCTTTAATGAATTAATATTCAAATTTATGAAGTCTACACAAATTCTAATATCTCCATTCTTTTTTCTTACTAGGACCAAGTTAGACACCCATGTTTAATGTCTGATGGGTTTTATGATTCCAACATCCCTCATTTTTTCAATTCTTCTTGCATCTTTGGTGCCAATGTGGGATTTACAAGTCTTAATTTCCGTTTGAAAGGTTTCGTGTCTTCCTTCAAAGGAATCTCATGTTGAAAGAGATCTTCTCTATAGGCCTTCAAATCATCATAAGACCATGCAAAAATAATGCCTATACTTTCTAAGAAGATCAATAAATGACTTTCTTATTTTAGGAGACAACTTTCGTCCAATATATACATTTTTAGGAGCTTCAACTATTCCTAAGTTCACTTCTTCCAAATCCTTTGGTTTATTTATAGTCTTTGCAAAAAAATACTTATCCTTATTGTCAAATGCTTTCTCAAGAACAACTAATCCCTTTGGAACTCTGTTTGATTTCATTTGTAACACTTCCTTACCAAAAATAGTAACCTTATCATCCAAGGTTTCCACATAACCACTGAAATTCATCTCTTTATCCCCAAAGTTTTCTTCATAATGCAAAAACCTCAGAATATCTAAATCATCTTAAAAAACCTGCCAGCTCTCAACATTATCTGGTATAGAAGGCCTAGATTGAACCTCTATCTTAGAGATTCCTGCAAATGTGATATCTTCTGGTCTCAAAGCAATGTTAGCTAGTAAATCTGCCATTCTATTTTGGCCTCTATCCATCCAGTCAATACCAAATGCATCAAAATTTTCTAATTCATCCCAAACAACATTTCTGTATTGCTTCATTCTTTTTCTCTTTGAAGCATATTTGGATCTAACTTGAGATATCACTAGTTTAGAGTCTCCAATCACTCTGAGATCTCTTATTTCATGTCTTGAGGCCAACCTCAATCCAATCAACAAAGCCTCATACTCTACAATGTTATTTGTACATGTAAACATCAAAGTGAATGAAAAGTTGAATGTCTTACCACTAGGAGCTATCAACAAAACTCCTGCACTGGCTCCTTCCTTAGATCTTGCACCATCAAAGTACATGGTCCATAAGACATTTTGGTGTGTCAAATTATCCTTATGATTAGATAAAAACATAGGTTTAACTTTTCCTTCAACCTTTCTATCTTGCACTTGAAAAGAGTCAGTATCAGTGTCAAGGAAATAATTCATATTATCATTTTTAGTTTCCTCAATCATGTGGGAGGTTCTAGTTTCCCGGGATACTGACATTCTCACCAAAAATCTTGAAAGTTGCAAAGGATAAATCACATTGAATACTACCTCCCATTGCATCACTCCATTTTCTTGATAAAAACATTCCATATTGGGGAGGAATATCAACAACCAAGACACTCATTGTTAGCATTTTGTTAGGGTAAGAAACCAACCTATAAGGTAGAGATTTGATAGTACCAATGACAAGTACTTCTCTGGAATCCATCACCTAAAATCTTCCATGAGGAGTATCAACTTGCAATCCCATTGACTTCATTACCTCTGTAGGCATAAAAATATTAGATGCTCCAGAATCAATCATGCAATTTCTTAGCATCTTCTCATTTATAACTAAAGTCAAGAAAAAAGGATCTATAGCTCCCAAGGAAGTATTTACAACATTAGTATCTAAACAAATCTAAGGGATTGTTGAAATAATTTCTTCTGATTCCTTTCCCTTGTTTTCAGATTTATACTCTACACTTTTCAATTTCTTGATATCTTCTAATTTCTGATTTTTTTATGGAAAATACACCATTCACCCATGTCAAGGCCTTTTCCTTATGTTCCCCAATCCTCATCATCTCCAATAATCAGACCTTGATAGTAATTTGTGATAACAACTATCCCATATCAATAGGGGTGTACTTTACATCAGAAAAATCCTAGTTCATAGTAACAATATTTCTGTCTTCAACCTGAGTGGCCAGATTTGGATCACTTTTCTTTTGTTTCTTACTGTATCCTTAGGGAGGGGAGACATTTGTTTTTGGTGTCTTCAATTTTACCTTATATATAGTGTTTGGACCATTTGGCTTATTTCTCTTCTTTACCTTGATCTTCTTGACACCTTCAATAGGTTTACCTTTCTCTTGTGTCTGCTTAGTGTCTGTTTTGGTTTCCTTAATGAAAATACTAGTTGGTTTACCATCTGCATTACCAATTGTCCCATTTCTTAAAACACAGTTACTCCTTTCTTGAGTAACCATAACAGTAGTAATTTGTGCTATTTCTTCATCAGAGGGTCTTCTTAGCACAATGGGTTCTTCACCCTTTTCTGCATTGCATCCTACATCATCAATTTCTTCCTCTTCATCATAAAAAAAACTTGTTGATGATATACTTCTTTTCTGCTTTGTGAGCTAGATAAATCTTGGTTCTCATCCCCATCTGTAGAATCTACTTCATCATACAAATGTAAAGAAGTCATAGCACAACCACTATCATCATATGAATCATCTTCTTCATCCCATTGTTCCTCATTTGCAGATAGATTCAACACAACAACACAATAATCAGGATTATGTGGGGATTGACAAGCTTTACACCATAGAACATCATCACACATATTAATAGAGTGATTTTGTGAAGGATCAGGGGTTTTATCATCAGATTTATCTTTCTTAACAGGGATAGAAGGCTTCCCATCCTTCCATTGGGTATTGTAGGGGTAATTTTGCAGCCTTGACTGCTTGTTAAAAATTTCCAAAAGAAGGTTTATCATCATTTACAACCATGTTGTTCCTTTTTTCTCCAGGATTCAAATCCTTTAAAGCATTTAAGATCTTCTTAAAATTGTCCTCCTCCTTGGGTTTCACATTGGAGGGCTTGTCTGATTCTTTCTTATTAAACTTAGAAGGCTTCCAATCTTTCCTTCTACCCAATTTCCTTGATACTCTTTCCAATGAGATAGAATCTTTTGACTTTTTGAAAATTGTTTTTTGCCTCTTTATCTCAACCACTCATTATTTTGCCTCTTGAGAATCTTGAGCACATGGATCAACCAAGATTTAATCTCCACCATTGCTCATTCTTTTTGCCTCTTAATCTTGACCGTCCATTCATTTCTAAATATTTTATAAGGAATCATTTCCTTCTCATTTGAGAGATCAAGATTTTATGCTATTGTTATGCTGCAGGTTTGGAGAGTGATTTTGGAGGAGAATTTGAGCACTTGAGCTTGAAAATTGCAACTTCTCTTTTCTTGTCTTCTTCTCTCATGCCTCCATGTCAATCCATTTAGATTACTCTTGCACTTGCATGTTAGATTAGATTCATATTTCATTTCATAGAATGATCTCGCATGCATATTTCCTTTCATAGATTAGTTTGCTTTCATGCATTGTTATCATATATAATAGCTTCCATTTTCATTTGCACGCATATTTGATGATCATGGAGACTACCACTCTTTCTTTTCCTTTTTGAATCTCTCATTTTATGGTGTACTTGCATGGGCACAAACTAGGTCTAAACTGAGGGCCTCCATTATAAACCCTTTCACTCCATGAATAGACAGCTTTGACTTGCCAATTATGCCTTCTCAAGTTCCTTGGCTAAGATTTTCTTTTCCTTCTTATCCCTCTCAAGATCAATATCCAGTTTAGACATTTGATTTATTGGAACCATGTCATTTACAGGTTCATTTATTGAAATTCATGTTGCCTTCTACTTTCCTTAATCCTTAGGTTTTTAAGTGTCAAAAACCTAACGAATGACAGGTTCTTCTTCAAATTTCTTATGTGCTGCAACATAATCTATTTCTTCCAGGCTCAACAATTATCTTTTCAACTGATCAAATCTAATTTGAGCTTGTCTTATCTCATCCTCCTTTTTTATTTTTCCTTCTATGGTCTAATGGCAATTTTCTCCTGGATCTTATCTCCAATTCATTAATTTCTTCAAAGATATCTTTAGAATCTAGGAGAGTGGTTTCAGATTTTGAAGTTTCAACATAAAATCTATCTTGCTTGTCTCTTGGGACATGAGGGATCTCTAGGGGTAAAGATCTTGGGGCAAAAGGTGCATTCCTATCATCTCTACCTTTACATTTACTTCTTGACCTCCTATTTTGTCCCTAAGATTCATTTTGGATTACCTTCTTAGTATGACGTGATCCCTCCTCTCCTTTGGAATGAGGAGAATAGTAATCATCATACACACCCAATCTAAGGTCCACAACCTCTTCATATTTTGATGCATTTCCTTCCTGGATGGGTTGGATTGGGTCTTCTTCCCTAGTGTTCTTCTTTTGTCTCCAAGTTTGAGATATATTATTACCATTCTTTTGCTTTCTTAGCTAACCAACTCTAGAGCTACTTGGAAGCTCACCTTCCAATTTATCTTCAGGATGACCCTTTCTCTAGGATCTGGTATTTCTATGACTCATACTTGAGAAAGTGTATATATAAAATAATTTTTATTGCTCAACATTGCTGCAGAGATTTATTTAAGTCACCACCCAACATAGGTTGGGAAATATAAAACTAGTTCTCGGTAATATGACTACTGTGATAAGGAATTTTCTAAGACAAAAGGATAACTACAAGGAAACTAAGAAAATCACAGTAATCTTTACTGATGAAACAAATCTTTGGGATAGAAAAGTGTAATTCTATTCTTTCAATGGTCAACTTACTCGTTTATACAAATAAGCAGGCCAGGAGTACAACTCTACTTGGAACTTGCATTATTTAACATGATTTACTACTATTCCCCAGTAGAGTCACCATTTTTTTGGTTCTTCAAAATACACTTTATTCTTTAAATGCTACCAATATACCTATAGATAGATTTTCAGGAGTGGTTAATTCCAAATAAAGGGAAATCTAAGGCAATTGGACCAACTATAGGGACATGACTGCCCTCTACACTTTTGGTTCTGCAAGACCAAGGCGGGTACAAGTTCAACATACAACATTTTACAATTGCCTCTAGATTTTAACAATAGAAAAATGAAAAGAAAATACTAAATGATAACCAATCACTCATTGGTTCTCCACTATCATAAAGAACATACAACCTGACAACCACAATACTTAAAGAAATCTGAATGGTTTGTTTTGAGATTGTAGAATATAGCCAACCCCTACCAAACATATATCACCATAGAAAATACTTGTTCTTGACCAGTGCCTTATCCATTGGGAAATATCTCTAATGCAAAAGAAAAATACAGAAACCAACTTATGTCAATGATTCATGACCTAAAATACTACCATATTTTGATAGTATTGATCCATTCAATCTAGAATCATACTTATGAAAATCCTGGTGTAATCCTGATGAATTTATGTTCTATCCAGAGAAATTTAATTTGATCCTAGACCAAAACTAAGGAAAATCAACATACACATAGATAAACTCTATGCTATGAATATGAAAATTCATAACTCAAGAAATAAACACATAGAAGAGACTTGAATTTGGAATATTTGTATCTATATATGTTGAATCACATTTCTTGTATACACCTTTCTTCAAAATATAAACCACTACAATAATAGCCAAAGATCTGAAACTTTCTATTTCTATACTGATATAGTCTAATATAGTCTGCTATACTTGTGACTGAAAACTCGTATGCAATAATGCTATCTTAGTTTTCCAGTATTTCTAAATGAGCTTGGGAATCCTTTTATAGAGAAAGGATTGCAACAAGCTTTAGATCATTTAGGAAAAGACAAAACATATGACACATCACAAAAGACAAGAGTAACAAAAACAATAACTGAGATGTTACAAGATTTTAAAAGACAATTTCTAACTGGACCTTAGGGCTTCTGCAACAACTTCAAAACCACTCTGCTCTTGACAGGTGGTGCCTTCGTCTTCACTTCTTTCATACATAAAATTTTGTTTGCAAACCATCGATTGCTTCAAGGTGCTAGAGAACTGCCACCTGTTGTAACAACAATGGGGTGTTCTTGTTCACTTGATATATTTGAGATATACCTTCTTTTCCATGCTTTGAAAACCACATCATTTGTCCAAGGAAAGCTAACAATCTCAACCTTATGTTTGTTTAGAACATCCCATTTTGTCATTAGCCAGTCAACCTCCTTTCCT
Organism: Chamaecyparis obtusa; assembly: GCA_027943335.1. Taxonomy (NCBI): domain Eukaryota; kingdom Viridiplantae; phylum Streptophyta; class Pinopsida; order Cupressales; family Cupressaceae; genus Chamaecyparis; species Chamaecyparis obtusa. Next base: position 2,455,176 of record BSBK01002290.1, on the reverse strand, counting down.
GCTTAATTAACGCCAGAAAACACACCAGCCACTTTGAATTTTGGCCCCACTTAATCTTTTTGAGTCTTGTTGCTTTTGAAATTTCAAAAGGAGTGCTTTATAATATAAACTTATGCCAGAATTCTGTATCAATTCTTGACAGCATGGCCACATGCTCTGCAATTTCTTCATAATATTTTATAACTGCAACTTCAATGGGTAAATAAAACATTTGGATCATTAAAAAAACTTCAAAACATAGTCGTCGATCTAAAAAATCTCAGCACATTGTGCGGTCTACAAAAATCCAAAAAAATGTGACGACCTTCCACATCACTTTAGTAACTGTGAAATTAGGCAACTGGAAAATGCCATCTCAACTCCACATGTCATCTAAGGCCCCACCTTGTTTCTCTTTATCAACCTGGACACGTGTCATTCAAGCATGATGCCTTGATCAGTATCCTTCTTGAAGCTTTTGATCACGGGAATATGCCTACTGTCTGATCAAAATTGATCTGACCAGACTTTACCACCTTTTAAAACCGTGTGATGTGATGTCATCCCAAACACACGTCACCAAGGTGCGATGCCTTGATCATTAATTAGTGAGCAATTCTCAATCACAGGATTGCACCTATCGTCTGATCAAAAGTGATCTGACTAGACTTTACCACCTTTTCAAACCGCGCGATGTGATGTCATCCTAGATACACATCACTCAAGTGTGATCCCTTGATTAGTATTCAATGAGAAAATTTTGATCACAAAATCACGCCCACCATTGGATCAATCTTGATTTGACCTCCCTTTATCTTCTTCAAAATTGGTCCCACGATCTCAGGGTGAACACTTTTCACTCATGCATGATCCCGCAAAGACTAAAATGTATGCAGCTCTGGTTAGCGGCATCACACCCGCCATTGGGTCAAACTTGATCTACTCGACACCTATCTTCTTCATTAGCTTCAGCCATGTCCCACCATCAGCTATGTGTCACTGAGGTGTGATGCCTTGAAGGGTAAATTATTTGCATCTTCTGATCATGGGATCACGCTCGTTGTTGGATCAAAATGGATCTAACCTTCCTTGAAAACATGACGAAGACTTAGACTTAGGAAAAATTATTTACGGGTCTTGCTAGGAGTCATAACTTAAAAGGATTTGGCCCCTTTCAATGACAATTTAAGACACATGCTTTAAAACTAATTTAAGTGACTCCCAAAAAGTAATGAAGAAATATAAAATTGAATGGATACTTAGGTTTTAAAACAAGGAAAACACTTAGGGCTTGGACATAATAACACCTAGGGTTTATATAAATACAATTTGCAGATACAACTTAAACAAGCAAGATTTTAACCAAGAAAATATTTACAATCCTAAAAAGTGTGCACCATGACAACCCATAACTAGGAGCTAATTGAGTCTTTGTATTTTCCATCAACTCCAAACTATAAGAAATGAAAGAATGAAAAAAATGAAAAACCATGGGTTTATTGGGATGGTGATTGCTCAACACACTTTTGGTATTCCCTTAAATTGTCCAAGCTTGTGTCGAGGGTTCTTTCATGTAGACCATCGAACCATTCTATTTGGAACTACATAGTTTTTATGGCATTATTAATTTTATCAAGCACCTTTTCCATTGCATCTATTACTCTCACGGTCTTAATTATGACCATGATCAACTCTATGCAATCCTCCAACACCTACCCTACAAACTTATGGGAAGAGCCAAAATTGCTTTCTACTTTCTCATCCCATTTGGATAACAAAGTGTCAGTAGTCTCCCATCTACCTTCATGGGTAAGAGCAACACCCAAGGTGTTTCTTATGAAGGCATCATATGCTTGGATTTATTGAAATAATGGATAGTGATACTTGATCACTTCCATTCTTTTTTGCTTATTCATACTTTATAATCCAACTTATATAGGCTAGATGTAATAAAATCATGGCCTTTATCTCCCATGATATTAGCAACAATGATCTCTTCTTCACCTAAGGATTCTATATCCTTCAACAAATCAACCTGATCCTAATACTTCTTCGAGTCCCTATCCCAAATGTTTTTTCCTGCAAACATTTCTCCTTCTACAAGCATTGCATTTATGTATGCCTTATAAGAATTTTCTAAAAATAATGTGAATTTTCTCAATTGTTGACCAATCCAAGCATCTGTAATAGTGGCCTTGTTTTCATAGCATATAAAGAATTGAATTCTTCTTGAGGAACTAGTGCAGGTGTTGTAGTACATGCATCCTGAGTAGCCAGAGGTATATTGAGCTCCTTGATGAATTGTCCATATGGATCCAATTAGCGTTTAAGCCCCTACTTTGACTTATATTATTTCTCTTTCCTTTTCTTAATGGTGCTAGTAGCCTAGTCCAAAGTAGATAGCTCTACCCAATATGTCTTCTTTCTCAACCTTATGTGGACCACTTGATAATTAGTTGGGGTCATGTCTACCTCATCCTTATCTACAAGTGGAGTAATAATGTCTACTGTAGGATGTGGCATACAAGGTCTAGGCTCTCTTTTCCTTTCTAGGAGCTTCTATCTCCACCATCATTCCCTAAAGACTTATATTCTTCAAAGCTACCTTCTCTTTCCTAGCAAAGCTAGTTTGGAGCCATTAGGGTGGAGTAGAGAGATTACTATCTTTTGAGGAGGGTTCTCTTGTTGTGATTATAACATACTCCTATGTTCACCCAATAATTATATAATATGTATTTTCCCCTTCGTTTCTCAGGGGTGTGCTACTTGGAGGTGTAGACATCTAAAATTGACCTATTGCTTGTGCGCAACAATTTCACTAATATTCCTCTTAATTTGTTAAATATCTTTATTATTTAATTAGTTTTCATCCTTCTACTATATTCCAAATTCAAATTCATATTTCTCCCTTAATTCCATAATTAAATAATTTTAGTTAATTATTTAATTATTAAATATCTAACTAATTTTTATCATGATATTCTTCTATAAAGTAATTAAATAGTTATTATTATTTAATAATTCCCCATGTCTGTACATTAATTAAATAATTATGTTATAATTAAATATTTCTACTTTATTCTTATTATATTTATGTAATAATTATAATTCATCAATTCCTCCTAAAATATTAAATAAATGTTAATTTACTAATTAGTCTTATCACAAATAAATAAGTTTTATTTATTTATATACCCCATGTACAATTAAATAAATTTCTTTATTTGTTTAATTGGATTTATTCTTCTAGTTCTAACTAACACTAAGTCTCAGTTTGACTATTCAATAAACTTTTCTAAACTCCTCAATCACCTTTTCTAACTATCTAATCTATTCAATCATCTAATCCATCTATTCAGTCCTTTGATCAATCTATTTTGTTGATAAACCAATCAATCCAATCAACTCTCTAATATATTCACTTCACTCCCCAGTTAAATGAGTTAGCACATCAATCAATTTTGTTAACAATTCAATCAATTGAGTTCACTCTTCAATCAATCTTAGTTCAAATATCCAATTACAGTCAATCAATCCCCTCAATCATGGAATCCCGATTGAAATCCTTAATTCCTATAAATTGAGAGCTTATTCTCATATTTTGGCAACCACACACTTTGAATTATTATGTTGTGCAAGTGAGCATAAGTTGAGAGCCCACATTTGCATCAAGAAGGAGAAGAACAAGGGAGATATAAATCTGCTTTGCATATTGTTGTTTTGAGTGGAACTCATTATCTAGTATATTGTATGCATTTCCTTTATTATCATCTTTCTATCTTGCATGTTAGAGACTATTTGCAACTTTTAGGATTTGTGGTGGTCTAATCTCATTGTTTTAGGATCATACTCTCAAATATAAACCATATCTTATAGGAGGCAACATGGATACATCTCCTAGTGACTTTGCTTCTTTTTCTACCTCCATTAGGGATTTCTTTGTATCCTCTTTTTTCCTTCCTACGTTGATCTTCCTTTTCTTTTATCCATTATCCTTCTTTCTTCATCTATCAAATTCCTCTTTTTCCTTTCTCATTTGATCCTCTTGTTTCAACTTCTCCATCTCTTATTTCTTCTTCTATTCTTCAAGCATAAACCTATCTAATTTCCCCTTCTTTATCTCCAAATCCTCATATTTCAATCATTTCACCTTCTTCCCCTCTTTTCTTTTCCATCTCCTTAAGTTGCATTTTGTTAGCAACATCTTTTATTTTCTCTCTTTCTTTTTGTGCTCCTTGATTAACTTATCTTGATTTTATGGTGTTAGGTTCATATCCAGATTATCATTTTCCATGTCTACTCCTCCTAAGTCAAATATCTATTCAATTTGAGAGAGTATAGGTACTTGAGTATCACGACAATGTTCTTAAATTGGAACAATGAAAGAATCTAAGGCTAACACTGGCTTCCATCAGAGGAACATCTAGAGGAGATGATATTGCTACATCTTGGGACAGTGGCCTATTGACCCAAAAAATGTGGTTTATGATATCATCATCTAAAACTATCTTTTCATTGTCACCATCGATGACCATTCTTTGGGGTTCTTCCTATGGAGTTTGAGAAGAGGGAGTTGTTGTTGCAGAAGGAGTTCATTGTTCTTGATATGTTGTCCCTTCTCCTATAGTCATTCATATTCTTGTCCTTGGTGGTGCCACTACTACCTATGCAAATGTTGATAGTCCATAGGTAACACCTTAATCTATAGCTATTTTCATAATTTGACACTCCATTTTCTTGTCTAATTCCTTCATTATGGAAAGTGCTGACATTTATTATTAAAGAGCCTCTTGTCTACTTTATCCTCCTTTATTTACACATTTATTTTTATTCCTTTGATATTCTTTGGCATAATTTAATTTAGGGTTACCTATGCCCTTCTATATGATCCTTGGATTTCATGTAGCTTTAGGAAACCTAATATTTGGTGATTGATTTCTCTTTTGAATGACCTCACCTGCTAAAATCTCAATGTTGGTCTCTTCCCTTTGTGATCAACTTATTGGGTAGAGGGGCCTCTAAGAAACCTTATGCGTCTCATATAGGGTATCTAGAATTTATCCATCATTGGAGAAACTAGGAGGGATGTATGTGCTTATTCCATAAGACCTCATTTGGAATATAGTTAATCTGCAATATCTCCTTTTACTTGCCTCAAAGCTATATTCTATGTTCATATCCAAAAGTCTTTGGCTAAGATATGAGTTCAAAATTAAATATTTAATTTTATCCTTTGGATTATATGACTCCCTTGTGTGATTATAAGGCTTGATATTATGGGTCTCTAATTCAAAAGTGGCATCTTTTGATGCATGTAAATTTGCATACTTTTAAAAACCAAGAGAGAAAGCAAAGTCAAAAATTGGCACACTTTTAAAAACCAAGAGAGAAGGAAAAGTACAATCTTGGGTTCTGAAGGAACCATGTTTTCCAAGAATCTACTAATACCATGACATCCTTTTTTAGTTTGTATCCCACATCACTAGTCAATTTGTTGATAGTTGTATAAATAAATACATCATTAACCCTTCTAAAATGGGTGTCTGCCTAGTTGATCTATAATAAGTAGTAATGTCGCCATGGTATTTCTACATTAGGGGTTTCTCCCAATCTATCTTTAGTATCCAATCCTAGATGATGCACCCTAACATGAGAAATTGCGCATACCACATAAGAGGTCATGTAAATTTTCATTTTTTCCCTCACTTGGAAAATATACTCATGAAACTTATCTTATATGTATTTTTCCTAGTTAAAGTGATCCTCTCTTTTGAGGATGGAAGTAATATAATAATACATATAGGAGCTATAATACCTAGATTCTACTTTCCCAAATTCTTTCTTCAACATAATTAATATGAATTGCACAACTTTGAACTCACTCCTATGAATCATGTTAGTTATCTTACTCCTAGACTTCTTGGGTTGAATCACCCAATACTTGTTGAAATGTTCTTTACTCTTTCATTATCTCTAAAAGTATTGGTTCAATGATTACTCTTCTCTAGTTACAACCACTTCAATTTGAGGAATCCTCAACATTTAGTATAATGCACTTGGAAACAAGTCAACCACCACATTTCCTTTTCCATCTATGCATTTTATAGTTATTTGGTTTTAGTGGTTGGTGACGGTAAGGATCATCTCAAGAGATTGAACTACTTGAGGGAAAATGGTCACCTTTACCAATCTTGACAGTATCACTTTTGCATAAAGTTCATTCCCATGAATTGGGTTCTTAAAATTTGTCTTGATTGCATCTTGTTAAATGTTTCTTATCTTAGTGTCCATGATATTATGGACCCTAATATCCATCTTGGAAGTCATAATTTTTCTCATGTACAAGTATTTCATGATTATTGAGGTTTTCCCTAACTTAGCTTCTTACTTAATTCTCCTTTTGGCTTCCCAAAAATCAACTTGTGTTACTTTTTTTTCTATAAAATATTTAAGTCCCATTTAGGAGATGATGAATAATTACAATCATAAAATTTCCCCTAAGGAACCATCTTATCAAAATCACAAGTCATTCTTTTAAGTTTCCATAGGTTTTTGGGTTTCTAGGAATACCAGGGTTCGGGGTTTTGGAGAACCCTCTATTCTTTCACAAAACAAGAAGGTGTTCTTTAGGGTCTGAGAATCCAAATTGAAAGGTATATCACTAAGTTTCAAGTGTCTAAAAGAGCTTTCAAATATTTTGTGTATTTTAGGTTCCTTAGGATCCTGAGATCCAAGGTAAGCTAGTTTGAACACAGCTTTAGAGTTTAGGCTCTGGGTTATCGACACCTACATGCTGAAAGGTATAGGTTTGGTTGATACTTTGAAGTCTAAAGTTACTGAATGATCCTTTGTAAAATAGTGCATTAATCTAAAGTTTGGGTCTAGGTCTATGAGTAAACTCATGTTATTTGGGTACTACCAGAATGGGATTTTGAAATCCCAAATCCCAAAGGCTTCCATTGTCTTTCATTGTAATACTATATTTTGGGGTTCAAGTCTTAATAAATGATTTTCTAGCTATGCATGGGTTAGATTGATACCCAAAGTCCAAAATTTTGAATTCTCAAAAGTAGTGTCTCAATTGTGTTATTGACTTTGGATTCTGGTGTTTGGGTCCAAGGGTAATCATCAACTAATTTGGTAAGGGTTGGAATAGTTTCTTGAAGTTTGAAGTTCCAAAGTATTTTTTTCTCTTTTTAGTGATTTACTCCAAACTTTAGGATCCAAGGGTATTGTCTATGCAAAGTTTATTTGGTAAGGGTTAGACTGAAACCCCAAAACCCAAAGTTTCAAAGTCACTTTGTATCAACGTGTTTCAATAAGGGGATCTTAGAACCTAAGATTCTAAAGGTTATTTTGGTTTGTAAACTAGATTATAACTTTGGATTTTGAAATCCCAAAGTGACTTTAGACACTTAGTCATTTTAATCATTTTGGGCTTGGTTTGGAGATTCTTTAGAGTTTGTGACTTTAGAATGATGACGCTTGAACATGTAGAAACATATGAATATACGACCTAGGAAATTAGTCATGTTATTAAAAACTATAATTTTGATTTATTTAACAAGATTTTGAATGTGCATTCAAATTTGAGGGCTACATAATCAATTTTTTAGGCCAAAGATCAACTTGTGGCATCTTAACTATTAGATTTCATGGGAAAATCACTTATATCTAACTAAGAAAGCAAAAAACCTACAAATAAAAAGCAAGAATGAAAAGAAAGAAAAACCACAACAACAAAAACTAAGAGAAGGGAGAAAACCCTATCTCTAAACATGCAAACCAAAAAAGAAGAACATGTGTGATATAAGAATCCATAGGCAAACGGTCTGGTTGTTTGATCAATTTCTTTTGAAAGGGCACAAACAAGTTCAAAGACTTGAGCGTTAGAAGATGTTTTTAAAGAACTTGGTAAGTGTTAAATGAGCCCTTTCAAGATTTCTACAATCTCTCTCTAAAGGCACATTAAGTGTGAATAGAGACAAGCTGTGGTGTCCAAAAATCTAGCATGCATAAGGGAACTAGGATTTTGGGTTCCTTAGGAACAAAATGTTCCAGGTATCCCAAGAACCCAAAGTGAGTGATCCTAGAGGAAAACATACAAGAAGAAGAAACCCCCAAGGTCTAGAACCTTAAAGAAAACAAGAAAGCCCTTGTGTACTCTATATTTATTGGACCCCAAAGGAAAAAAACCAAACAAAAAGGAAACAAGGCAAAAAAAAAGAAAAAAGAAAAGAGAAAAGAAAATAAGGGGACCCAAAAATTTTCAATTTTTTTTAAGGATGAGTATGTAGAGTATCACATGACCCAAATACATCATAAAATTGTTCCAGAATTAAGTATAATGAGTTGTTTGAGTAATTGAGGAGTTGGTATGATTGAGTTAGTTTGGTTTTCATTAATGTCAACTTGTTGCTCTTTTCATTACTTAATACTTTATGTATAATTAGTATTGAGTATATTGCTCCACATACTTTGTATACTGAGAATCTATTGCTAATAATTTGATACGATAATGAATAATATTTGAAGATGTTTACTTCAATATTTTGAGGTTTGTTAAGAAGTATAGTGGAATTGGTATTGTTACCCAAATTTCCCTGTCCCATACAAATTTGGCCATAGGCTGGGAGGTTTGCATATTTAAACCCTATTGAACACCTTGAGAATTTTTATAGGCTTGCATCTATCCCTCTGGTCTCTGCAATTATTTATCTCCCTAGTCTAAAAGCCTTTTTATTTGAAAATGTGACCGTTGGAGGCAAAAAACCCTAAAAACCCCAAGGATTTGTCAGTGGGATCATTGTCAGAGAATCTGCAGGGTGCCATCTTGTACAAGATCTAACGGTGGTCTTATAATCGCATGGAATCTTTTGAGCTTTTGCGATTATGAGATGACCATTCGATCTTCTAGGTGTTCAGGCCAACGTCATCGTGGGTCCATTTGACGTGCTAAATTCTTATTGGTTGCTGGGTAATACAGTTGGTATCTGTCACTGGGTCTGAATTTCTTGAGTGAGATGGCAGTGCAGAGTGATCTAACGGTTGGCGCATGATCGCAAGGAATATTCTTTCCCCTTGCGATCATGTGCCCACCGTCCGATGAAATCTCAGTGGGTCATGGGTCCGATGTGCTACGTATTGCTGAGGTGTTCATTTTTTATTGGTTCCCGATTGATGATGTAGCTGTTGACTTTTTTGAATGGCTTGCGACTATTTTGAGGGTTGATCTAGGTCGTTCGATTTGCCGGTAAAGAATGATATCGACGGTCGCATTTTAAAACTAAGCCTGTTGACCATTTTTTTTCAAATTTAAAGATTTCTGTAGGGGTTTCTTGCTGGTTTGTTGCTGTTGGTCAAATGCGAGGCTGCGGGTAGCTCAGAATTGATGTTCTCAGGACAGTTGTAGTTGGAAAGGATGATGAAGAAGATCTGATAGCTGTCGCGTGTGATTTCTCAGGTACCATGTCAGTGTTCTTACACCGCAAAAGCATTAAAAGGTTGGCGCCACCTGTGGCCCTCTATACTTCAAAATACAAATATCTGTAAGGATACGATTTTAAGCATTCATGATAGGCCTGAGTTGCAGAGAGGTAGATAGATCAAGGTGGCTTGTCTGCAGGCAGATATAGTAAAGAGATGGACACGCAAAATGATATCTGATTGGCCAAGATATCTCTATGATGCATTTATGATCAGATATGACAGAGTTAGGGTTTGATTATTTTATGAAAATCTATGTAACCCTAGCTAGATTTTTCTCTTGCCGGTGTGCAATTAAGGAGATGTATATAATGTTTTTTGGAGCTTTTGAAGCTCAAGAGTTTACAACTGTAAAAGGAGAGATTTTATTTCTGAGGAGTTATCCGTGGCATTCTTTCTGCCCTCTAGCTTCTACTTTTTGTAACCTTTCATTGATGCTTAGATATTGCAAAGGCATTTTGTGACATTCTTTCTGTCCCTGTGCTTTCTTGTCTAAGTTTTCTCTTATTGAATATAATATACTAGCTTTGTTAGAGAAGTCTTGGAGTTCCATGGCCCTTCTTTCTTTCAGCTTATATGTGTACTATTGTGTCTGATCTGATTTGAATGAGTTTGTGGGTATACTTCAGCCCCTTGTCATTCTGTCTCATTCCTGTGCCCTTTTGCTGAAGAGAACGTCTGCTTGCAGGTCACAATTTGTGTCTTTTGTCCAGATCCCTCTGTGAAACACTTATGCAAGCTTGTTTAGAAAGATTGTGTTCTACTAGATCTGAGAGATTTCATGTTGATTTGGTCAGTGTATCACCTAGTAGGTAGTTTTCTTTTTAGCATTCCTTCTATCCCTTTTCCCCTCAAGTTTTACTTTCTTGTCAAGAAGCAAATTAAGGTGATTATCCAAGAGGAACTAGCCTAGAACCTGGAGGTCTCATCTCAGTTAGCATAGGTCCCACACCTGGAGATGATTCCCATGTTATACTAAGTTATCAAGACCAAGAGAGCTTGAAACAAGGGTGCAAACTTAGTGTATAACAGGTATTTTTTGTGTATAGGTGTGACTGACAATGGTATTTGCATGAAATGCATTCTTTACAATTCTCTGCATGACAAGTTCACATGGCGTGCTTTTGGAAATGAGTTATTAATGTCCCTATCTTCTTTCATTTTAAATGGCTATTCATGTGTTAGTTACTGGAAGAAGCAAGCTGAAGGTATCTACAAATCAATTGATTGAGTTATTGTTGTGCATTAGTGGTGGATCTATTCTCTTTTATCCTTCTTCTGGCAAGTGACCACTCTGACAATGATCTTCCTTTCTTCGGGCAGTGAGTCTTTCTTTGGAAAAATCACCCTAATAGGTGTTTATATATTTGCAAACAATCTCCTCTATGGTTTTTCCCTTAACACCATTTTCCATGTAAATCTAGTGTTTCACATGTTTGGTGATTTTTATGCTTTCAGGTTTTCATCTTTCTGCAACTAAGGTTTAAAGTATGTTTGGTGGAATTGATTAGAGTTGTATTAAGGTTTAACATTTTGTGGACAACTGATTCACCTCCCCACCTCTCATTTTTATTGCATGTTAAACAAATATTCCTTCCACAAATGATTTGAATGAATCACACACAACACACCATCCTCCAAATTTGGCACCAAATATAATGTGTAGAAGGGCATTAAAACACATTAACCAATCAGCCCCAAAACATTCTCGAATGCTCATAACTCTACGTGGATCACAACAAAACATGATAAAATACACAAAAAATTCTTAACTCTTCCATAATCACAAATCTAGACTCATAAGTCATTAAATAAATCTTCATATACAACTTAGTTGGCCAAAGACTAACACAAACAACAATTTCAAACATAGAGCAACACAACTTCACTTGTGGAGCAAATCGACATAATATATTTGAACTAGGACACTACAAAAAACATTAGGAGCATGTCCACCAAACCACAAACCCAGAAACATCAAAACAAACCAATGTAACGAATTCTTAGGACTAGTATTGACCATTCTTGACTTCCAACCTTACTGTCAACAAACAACAAGACACGACTTCAACCACTAAACTTATGTAGACCTTAAAATAAGATAGTGCAACATTCATAGACCTTACATATTAAATCTAAAACTACAAGCCACTAACTTCTTATGTAGATAAATCTCCTATAAGGAGTTCATATACTCTTTCCAACATATTCCAACTTCCCATACTTGTCACTGTAGACACTTAAAAATGGTTGATTGTTGTAATGTAACAATTTTACTAAAAATCATCTCAATTTATTAAATAATCTTTATTATTTAATCAATTTGTATCATTCTACTATATTCTAAATTCAAAATCATCATTTCTCTTTAATTTCATAATTAAGTGATTTTAATTAATTACTTTAATTATTAAACGTCTAATCAATAATTCATCAATTATTCTTCTATAAAGTAATTAAATAATTAAAAATTATTTAATTATTCCCTATCTCATTATAATTAATTAAATAATCATATTTAATTAATATTCATTCTTTCTTACTATTATTGCAATTATGTAATAATTAAATCAATTTCCCTCTCACAATTAAATAAATGATATTTATTTAATTAAACTATTTTTCTCTCTCATAAATAAATAGATAAATATTTATTTATTTCTATATCTCCACATGTGCAAATAAATAATTTATTTTATTTATTTAAATCAAATTTATCCTCTCAAATTCTAACTCACACTCACTTTGAGTTAACTTCTCAATCACATCTTCTAACTCCACAAATATCTCTTCCGACTAATCAATCACAACTCTTGACTCCACCAAACCCTCTCCTAACTAATCAATCTATTTAGTCTTCTATTCCACCTCACCAATTAAGTCTTCAATCAAATCAGTCAACTCTTAATCTATTATGTCAATAGATTAATCAATCCTATTAAACAAGACAATCAATTGAGTTGAACTCCCACTCACTTTGAGCTCAAATCCTCAATCACAGTTAGTCAACTCATCAATCAAGGAATCCTAATTGAAACCCCCAAAATTCTCATAAATAGAGAGTTGATTCTCTTACTAAAGGAACCACTTTTATGATTTGAATTCTTATGTCGGCATGATCTTAATCTTATTAGTGAGTGCCCAACATTGCTTGAAGAAGGAGAACAACAAAGGATGAATTATGGGTTTGCATGTGCTTTTGTGTTATTTGATTTCAATATCTGGATTTGTGTTGGCATTTCTCTTGTTTCCTTTCCTCTTTTGATATTGGGAATACTAACTGGCTAACAATCTCTTTGTGGTTGAGATTTCAATATTATTGCAGGTCTTTACAGATTCTTATTACCCGATTATAATCACCTTGTTGATATGCCATATAATGACTTACCATCACCACTAAGAATCATAACAACACATGAACATCCAATATTGAACCTCTGTTAGACATTAAATTCTCTTTCTTTCATATTTAAGCTTCCCATAACTAGACAATACAACTCTAAATCAAGTTGACATCACTGACAACATTAAACACATACAACTCTCCATCAAATTGGCATCAATGCACCCAAGAAGTTAACATCAATGACAACATTTGATGCATGAGCATCTTGGGTTTCTCAGCAATTCTGCATCAACCAAAAATATGTGTTTTCCTATTTTCCAGTTTGTACAGTCTCTGAGTTTCTTGCTACGTTCCTTCAGTTTGGACCTTTAGCTTTTGTAGACCTTATGGCATGTTCCTGACATCATATTGAACCTTCACCTAGGTTCACACCTCGATTGGTTACTTTTTATGAGTTATTGTAGATTCTCGGTGGGACTTTATTATTCTTTACGTTTCGCAACCAGTTTGTATTTTCCAATCTTGCGAAGGATTTTCCCAATCGACAGAGCTTCGTGGATCATTTTTTGATGTTGCTAACCTACTTTAGGGACTGTAATTCATGTTTTATATATTTGAGGGTTATCCTTATGATTTGGGTCCTGACTTATATTTTGTAATACATTTTCTTCTCATTGGGAAATGCAATCTTTCTAGGTTGACTTGAGGCTTGTGAATGTGTATAAATTAAGGAAATTGTTCCTAGTTTAGGTAGTGATTAGAAGATTAGCTTCTAGAATCTCGTGGCTAAGGAAGTTGTAAGGATTTCAATATGTAACCGTTCTTGTATTCTTGGAATGTAAGATTGCATGTTGCAGGTCCGTTGTAATTGATTTTATGAAAATGTGAAGGCTGATCTTGCTTGCCTCTTGATTGATTCTTGTTTTTTCTATTGTGTGACTCATGTTGCACGTATTGGATAGATCTCTTTGAGTTCCCTCTATCTGTGACTGTGCCAAGTGGTATCAGAGAAATGTTTTGTTCTTGTGGTGATTGAATTCTGTCTACTGAGGTTGTGAAGCCCTAGACTTGATTGTTGTGGGGTGGTAAAGAATTTGACCCATAATTGCATAGGACTTGTGTGAGATGGCTCAAAGAGGAAATACTCGAGGTGGAGGTAGGAGAGATGTAGATCTAGCCATAATAGACATGTTGAGATAAATAACAGTTAGATTAGAAGTTGAAACAACTCAAAGAAGAGGTTTCCATATTGAAGATGTGAGTGATAATGAAGAGGAAGAAGAAATAATAGAAGGACCTGAGCTTGATTAGGGAGAAGACTGATTTTTGAAAGCCCTAACTAGGGTCAATAAAAGACCACATTTAAACACACCAAATTATGATGGCAAGTTAGATTCAGATGAGTTTCTTGACTGGATCATAGAGATGTAGAAGTACTCTAGTTTTGAGGGCACAAGTGAAGACAATAAGGTGAAGTACGCTTGCACTAAGTTGAGAGGTCATGCATCCTTATGGTGGGATCATTTTCATACTAATATAAAAAGAGGAGGTAAGAAGAAAATTAAGTCATGGGATAGGATGGTGAACAAATTGAAGGCCAAATTATTACCCGCTAATTATCAAGTAAGTTTGTTAAGGAAGTTGTAAAATCTAAAGCATAAGGATCTTAGTGTGAAGGAGTATACCAAGGAATTTTACAAATTGGATATCTAACTTGGCCATGTAGATGATAATGTTGAAAGGGTTGCAAGATATCTAAATGGTTTGAGGACATCTATCCAAGATGGGGTTAATTTGGTCAAATTGTAGAGTGTAGAGGAAGCTTATCAGTATGTCCTAAAAGCTGAGGAGAGGTTGAACAAGAGACAAGAGAAAAGAAAGAGGAAGAGGTTGAAGATTTTAGAGAGGAAAATCCTTTGGAGGAGGAAGATATTCTGCAAATCAAAATAAGGGAAAATCATAATTCAAGGAGGTGAGTTCATAGGAAAGAGATGACAAAAATTTCTATAGAGGAAGTGGATCAAGAAGTTCTAAAAGAGATGACAGAAGAATATTTAGAGGATCTTGTTTCATGTGGAGGACACCAAGATTTTGAGTTTACCCAAGGGAATGCAAGTAAGAGGATTGAGAACAAGGGTAGATCTACTTATGTGGAGGAAGAGCCTACTAAATCTTTGAACCAACCAGAGGATGGAGAAGCCATAATGGAAAGAAGAGTCATATGTCATGAGGAAATGGATCAAGAACCTTTGTAAAGGAAAATTTTGTTCAAGACAAGATGCAAATTTGTAGGAAAATATTGCATAGTGATCATTGAAAGTGGTAGTTTAGATAACCTTGCTTTTGAAGAAATGGTTGACAAGTTGAAGTTGCAGAGGTTGAAGCATACCCTATCAAATAGCATGGATAAAGGATGATCATAAGGTACTAGTAAGTGAACAATGTTTTGTGAAATTGAAAATTGGATCTTATCATGATGAAGTTCTTGGTGATATTATGCCTATGGATGTGTGTCCTATCTTTTTGGGTAGACCATGACACTATGATAGACAAGATTTGCATGCTGGTAGGAGGAAGAGGTATACTATCTTTGCAAATGAGATGCAATAAGTGGTGTTGTATTTAGTAGAGATTCCTAAGAGTGAGATTTGTACTAGTGTTATTGTTTGTTTGGTTGAAGGGAGAAAGTTCTTAGATGGTTTGAGAAGTAATAGTATGTGTTATGCTTCGGTTCCTAAGAAGTATGATTTAAGACTAGGAGAGGAACAACAACCTAAGGAGGTAAAGGAGCTACTAATAAAGTATGAAAACATAATTTTAGATAATGTGCCTGATGGATTGCCACTTGTGAGGAGTATCACCCATTTTATGGATCTGATTCCTAGAGCTAGTTTTCCAAACAAAGCAACATAATGAATGACACTTGTAGAGAATGAAGAATTGAATAGGCAAGTGCACAAATTGTTGAAGAAATTTTTTATCAAAGAGAGTTTGAGTTCTTGTGAAGTGCTAGTAGTATTAGCACCTAAGAAGAATGAAGAATAGAGAATGTGTATTGATTCAAGAACTATAAATAAGATCATAGTGAACTATAGGTTTCCTTTGCCTAGGATGGATGATATAATGGATTGTTTGAGTGGAGAAATGTATTTAACTAAGATCTATTTGAAGAGTGGTTGTCATCATATCAGAATTAGAGAAGGTGATGAGTGGAAAACTACATTCAGGACAAATGAAGGATTGTGTCTAACCAATGTACCAAGTACTTTCACGAGGTTGATGAATGAGGTATTGAAGAAATTCTTGGGTAATTTTGTGATTTTTAATCTCAATGACAATTTAATTTTCAATAAAATAAGAGAGGACCATTTGTTGCATCTGAGACAAGTGCTGCAAAGATTAAGGGAAGAGAACTTGTTGATAAATATTAAGAAGTGTTCTTTCATGAAAGAGGAAATAGTGTGTTTGGGGTTTGTGATATTTGTGAATGGATTGAAGATGGATCTTGAGAAAGTTAAAGTGATTTTTGAGTGGCCTACACATGAGAGTGTTGGAGAGGTAAGATCATTTCATGGATTGACTAGTTTTTACTAGAAATTTATAAGGAATTTCAATTCAGTTTATAGTCCTATGACTGAGATAATGAGAGGGAATAAGAGGGATTTTGAGTCGACACAAGGAGCCCAAAAGAGTTTTGAATTGTTGAAGTAGAAGGTAACTAAAAACTTGTGTTAGCTTTACCTAATTTTAGTAAAGTATTTCAAGTAGACTGTGATGCAAGTGGGAATGCAATTGGAACGGTGTTGACTCAAGAAGGTAGACCAGTTGATTATTTCAGTGAGAAGTTGAATAATGCTAAGAGAAGGTATTTATTTTATGACCATGAGTTTTATGCCATAGTTCAAGTCTTGAATAAGTGTACCCATTATTTTCTACCTAAGGAGTTTGTGTTGTACACAGATCATCAAGCATTGCAGTATTTGAATAGTCAAGGTAAGTTGAATCAGAGACACATGAGATGGGTTGAGTTCTTGCAAAGTTATACTTTTGTGTTGAAACATAGGAGTGGTAAGTCAAATAGAGTTGTTGAAACTTTGAGTAGAAGAAGGAATTTGCTGATAGAGATGAGAGTTGAAGTGTTAGGATTTGATGAGTTGAAGAACTTGTATGAAGAAGATCGTGATTTTTTGAAACCTTGGAAATCTTGTAGAGAACCCGTTGCAACAAACTGAAGCAAATGGCTCAATTATTTCATTCAATATGGTATGTTATTAAGAGTAATTCAGTTGTGTATACCTAGGAGTTCAATGAGAGATAATTTGATTAAGGAAAAGCATTGTGGAAGATTAGCTGGGTACTTTGGCATTGACAAGATAGTGGCTTTGGTAAGTGAGAATTATATTTGGCCTTAGATTCATAAGGATGTCAGAAAATTTGTTCAGAGTTGTAGAGTTTGTCAAGTTGCTAAGGGAAGTAGTCAAAATGTGGGATTGTATATTCCTTTGATAGTACCAAGTAGACCTTGGGAAGACAATAATATGGATTTCATACTTGGATTGCCTAAGACACAAAGAGGTAATGATTTGATATTTGTGGTGGTAGATAGGTTTTCCAAGATGTCATATTTCATACCTTGTAAAAAGACTATAGATGCAGTACATGTAGTTGACTTATTTTTCAGAGAGGTTATGAGATTGAATGGATTTCCTAAGAGCATAGTTTTAGATAGGGATACTAGGTTTTTTAGTTATTTTTGGAGGACACTTTGGAAGAAGATGAAGGTTGATTTGAAGTTTAGTTGTACATTTGATCCACAAATAGATGGGAAAATAGAGTTAGTAAATATTGTATACCCCCTAAAATGGTCGCCTAGACTTTGGGCCCCATTTATTAAATTATCAAATTCCTGAATCAATACTTTGCAAAATTCAAATCAATTCCTTTGATCAATCCTAATTAGTTCAATCATTTCAATATTTCCTAAGGTTTGATCAATTTATTTAATTAAAATAAATATTCTCTCTTAAATAAATAAAATAGCCTTATTTAATTGAAAGAAATATCTTTTAAATAAAATAATTTTATTTAATTAAAATCCCTTTTAATTAAAGGATTTTATCTTGTTTAAATAATATCTCCCTTTTAAATATATAATGTTATCTTATTTAATTAAAAGAGAATCATTCTTTTAAATAAATAAATAAATAAATAATCCTCTTAAAGCTCTTTTGTGATGAAAAAGGGAAATAAATAATTTAAAATAAAGAAAATTCCTTTTCTCTCCACACTTTCTAAGAAACGAACTTCGTTTCCTCTTTTTCAATTTATCCCACATTGCTCTTGGAGATGCATTCTCTTCCACATTTTCTTATATAAGGAGCCCTCTCCTTCTCATTTCGGATCCCGAATTTTCATATTGTTGTTATGCTGCAGGTTTTCTTGGCGATATTTGGAGTTTTGAAGATTATTACATTCTAGCTTTCATATTTACATTAGCTTAATCTTCATAGAATCTTAGCTTAGTTTCCTTCATTGTTTTAGCTTAATCTTCACATAGTTAATTAGTAAAGGAGAGTAAAACTTGCATTTCAATAGCATAGTTTATTTCTTTGCATTGTTATCATCTAGATTAGTTTCATTTAACATACAATAACTTGATGATCAATGGAGATTAGCACACTTGCTTCTCATCCTTGAATCTCTCATTTCTTGGTGTACTTGCATGGGTTTAACTAGGTCAATCTGAGGGCCTCATAATACAACCTCTGCACTCCACGAATAGAGAGTTGTGAATCACTATTTGAGACCTCACTGTTGAGTGTTCTTGGATGTAATGATTCACAGAAGTGTGACTACTTTCTAGCACACAAATATAAGTTTAGGGAACTTGTTGAGGAGTTTGATTGGAGAGAAGACTGGGAACTAGGATTTAGTCCTAGCTCAAGCAGAGTTTTCATATAACAGTTTAGTGAATAGAACTATAGGGAAGACACTATTTGAGATTGTGACAGGGATGAATCCTAAGGGAGTATCAGAGTTAAGGGATACCAATCACAAGGTTAAGAAGAGTGTAGAAGGAGAGGAATTCGTAGAGGTTATGAAGTAATTGCATGATGAAGTCATATAACATTTGGAGAAAATGAATCATAAATACAAGGATAGAGAAAATGAAAAGAGGAGACATAAGGATTTCAAGTGGGAGATGAAGTGATGGTATATTTGAAGAAGGGTAGATTTCCTGTTGGAACATATAACAAGATGAATATGAGGAAGTTTAGACCATGTAAGATATTGAAAAGATTTGATTCAAGGAATGCATATGGAGTTACTGGATGACATAGACATATTACCTATATTCAATGTTTCTGACTTGTATGTGTATCATTATGTAGATTTCAGTGAAAATAATGGATCGGATGTGGAGAAGCAGTATCCTAAGAAGAAAATGGGTGAAATAGAAGAAATTTTGGACAACAAAATTGGTAAGAGTACTAGAGGTAGATAGTATGAAGAATATCTTGTCAAAAGGAAGGACATAATAGTGAAATATTGTTCATGGATTTCTCAGGATGAGGTTAATCATCTTCATTTTCCTTTAGCTCCCTTAAAGTGAGAGGCTAATTTCAGGTGCTTGATGCAAGAGCATCTTGGGTTTCTTGGCAATCTTGCATCAACCAAAAAGATGTGTTTTCCTATTTTCCAGTTTTCACAGTCTTTGAGTTTCTTGATGTGTTCCTTCAGTTTGGACATTTAGCTGTTGTGGACCTTATCATGTGTTCCTGGCATCATGTTGAGCCTTCACCTAGGTTCACACCTCAATTGGTTACTTTATGTATGAGTTATTGCAAATTCTTGGTGAGACTTCATTGTACTTTATGTTTCACATCTAGTTTGTGTTTTTTAATATTCCAAAGAATTTTCCTAATTGGTGGAGCTTCA
The DNA here is from genome assembly GCA_027943335.1 of Chamaecyparis obtusa. Classification (NCBI taxonomy): domain Eukaryota; kingdom Viridiplantae; phylum Streptophyta; class Pinopsida; order Cupressales; family Cupressaceae; genus Chamaecyparis; species Chamaecyparis obtusa. Next base: position 2,435,426 of record BSBK01002290.1, on the reverse strand, counting down.
TGGCTCATTTCCCAATGTTTCTACACCAATGGCCAACCTACTTGAGGGATCACAATTCATGTTTTATCTATTTGAGGGTGATCCTTATGATTTGGGTCTTAACCTATATTTTGTAATACATTTTCTTTGCATTGGGAAATATAATCTTTCTAGGCCAACTTGAGGCTTACGAATGTGTATAAATTAAGGCAATTATTCCTAGTTTAGGCAATGATTAGAAGATTAGCTTCCAAATGTTTGTAGTTAAGGAAATTGTAAGGATTTCAATCTGTAATCATGTCTGTATGCCTGGAATGTAAGATTGCATGTTGTAGGTCTGTTGTAATTGATTTTTTGATAATGCAAAGGCTGATCTTGCTTGCCTCTTGATTGATTCTTGTTGTTTTAATTGTCTGACTCTTGTTGTATGGATTGGATAGACCTCTTTGGGGTTCCTCTATTTGTGATTGCACCAACATTGAATACATATTGGTAATAATATTTTCCTTTTTCATTGATGGCAACATCAATGACAAACACAACCCATATTTCTCTTAATTTGTAACTCTCACTATACTGTATTTATCTCCCTCTTTGAATATCTTCTAATTTCAACTTAAAACAACTCACCCCCTCCAAGTATACACTAATAGAAAAAATACTCCCCCTATTAGGTATAGTCCATCTAATCAACAATTATTTTGCAACAAGGAAACCGCAACCTTTGAATTGCTTCCCTTGAGAGAACACCCACATAAATACAAGAGACAAAAGATAGATAGTAAGTCTCCCCTTAGAAAGATGCACTAATCTTATGCATCTAGTTTGAAGGAGGGTCAATAACCCCTAACTTTTGCTAGAGATACTCAAAAGTATCCTTTGACAATTCCTTAGTAAAAATATTTGCAATCTAATCCTTAGTGGGCACATAATCTAGTGTCTTCCCTCTTTGCAACTTTCTCCCTCAAGAAATGATATCTGATAGAAATGTATTTAGTCCTTGAATGCATCACTAGATTCTTTGAAATGGTAATACAAAATGTGTTATTATACATTGTTAATAATGCATCATCACATGTTACCTTGATATTTGTGAGAGTCTATTTCACCTACAACACTTGCCTGCAACAAGATGCTTCTACAATATATTATGCCTCTGTAATAGATGACACTAAATTCTACTTCTTTCTTATCTAAGAGACTATCCTAACTCCCAAGAAAAAATGCAGTGCTACTTGTTCTTCTTCTTTGATTTTCACATCCAGCCCAATTAACATGAGTAATATCTTTCAACGTGAATTCATTATCCCTTTTGTGCCATAATCCAAAGTTTGAAGTTCCTTTTAATTATTTGAATATTATTTTCACTACCTTCTAAAATATTATTGCTTAGGATTAGTTTGATATCTTGCAACCAAATAAACTACATGCATAATATCCAGTCTTGAAGTAGTCGAATACAATAATCCACCTATCACAAATCTATAAAGTTTTTGATCAACTTTGAAAGATTCATCATTGACTAGATGAAAACCAACAACCATGGGGGTTTCAACTAGTTTATAGTAATCCATTCCAAACTTTTTCAACATATATATGATATACTTACTGTGAGATGAAAATACCATCTTTCGTTTGAGTAACTTGAAGACTAAGAAATAAAGATAATTTACTAATCATACACATTTCAAACTCATTATGCATTTCATCAAAGAACCTCTTGAAAATATCATCATCCCCACCAAATATAATGTCATCAACATATACAACTACTATCAACAATTTATCACCGTCAACTTTAAAATAGAGATTACTATCTATGGTATCTTTCTTGAAATTATGTTGCAACAAATAGTTGTCCAACCTTGCATACCAAGCTATAAGAACTTGCTTGAGTCTATAAAGTGTTTTTTTGAGTCTACAAACCATATCCGGATCATCAGACAATTGAAATCCATTTATTTTCTCAATATAAACTTCTTCTAGATCTCCATTAGAAAATGTAGACTTAACATCCATCTGATAGATCTTGAGATTCTTATATGCAACAAAATCAAGAAACAACCTTATTGCTTCTAGTCTAGCTAGTGGAGAAAATTTATCCTCAATATCTATTCCTCTAACTTGTGTATAACCTTTAAACATTATTCTTTCTTTGTTCCTTGTGACTTCACCTTCTTAATTAAGCTTGTTCTTGAAAACCCACTTAATTCCAATCATATTTTTGGTCTACTAGTCTAGGTACCAATTCCCATATTTGATTATTCTCTATCTAATCCATATCTTCATTTATAGCTCTCATCTAACGATCATCTTTTCTTGTTTCTGCACAAATCTTCGATTCCACCTTAGATAACAAATAATAGTTTGTTTTATCATTTATCTTGGCAAGTCTTCTCATTGTTAAAGCATCTTCATATTTGTCTCCAATGGTCTAATCTTCATAATGATATCTCTACATATACTTTGTTGGGATCTTCAATTCTTTTTAACGTTCCTTTTCTTCTTCATTCGATCCTTCTTTGTCTTTTGAAGCATTATTTTCCTTTGTAGGAGCAATGAGAACATCTTCAACCTCAACCTCAAGTTGGGCAACTTGATTTGGACATTTGTGTTCTCCAATTTTTTCATCTTCATGTTATAGCATCAATATTCCTTTCTCTTTGTAGAAGATCCCAAAAACATTCCTTTTTCTGAACTTGAATCAACCTTTCCCAAATTGTCTTCATCTCTTTCAATGTATCATTTTCTTCCAAAGATTCTGAAGTACTTGATAGTAGGTATCTTTCCAAACAAAAACTCATAAGGTGCCTTAGTATGATTCACTCTCATGTGTACCCTATTAAGAAGATAAACTAAAATATGCAGATCTCTTTAGTACATGTTAGGTAGGTTAGCATCCTTTAACATGGTCCTAGGCATCTCAACAATTGTCCCATTCTTTCTGTTAACAACTCCATTCTATTGCAAAGTCCTAGGAGAAGATAGTTGTCTTCTAATACCACGCTCCTAGAATTTTTATCAAACTCAATGATGAGTCCCATTTATGACCTTTTTATTATAGACATTTATGTTGGTCTAGATTCTATTTTGTTGTTTTAAGCCTATGAACTTTGATTTAACACCTTTTTGCTAAGTCATAATGTGAACTATCCTCCTATATCTAGTAGCCTTTTGACAAAAACTATGAATACTGGTGAATGCAATATAAGTATATTTTCATGAATAATTGTGGTGTGTGTTTTATTTTAAATATTGATGAATGTGCAAGGATCTATGTGGTTTCTAACCTTATTGATGCAACTATTTGAATAAGTCTTGGGGTGTTGTGATGGAGAAAATTCATCCTTAAGATGAGACAAGTATTTTGAAGAAGTCAAAAGACATCAAAGGTAGGAAAAGTTAGCACAATTATGAGCACTAGTCCAACTATTGCATCCACAAAGGATTCCTTCAATAAGTTGGAAGACCATTTATCTCCCTAACTACTTACCATGCTTGATAAGAAAGAAAATTTAGGGGAAGATATAATGTGGAGTTATAAATGGGACAGAGTCCATCCTATTCAACTTCTTTTGTTCCTAGTTTCATTTTTTTAATAAAATATTCTCCCTAGATGCAATGGATTGAGGGGTTGAATTAGTTAGTTAGTTCTAGTTTATATTATCTATAAATTCTCACAACTTTTCTTAGAACTGTTGGTCGAGTGGTAATTTATTTCTACACTTACTATATTTCTTGAATAAAAATAAAGCAAGTTTTGATATTTATGTATTATCAACATGAGTGAATGAAGATAAATTGGATGTTTATTCTTTGAAGAAATAGTTGATAGTTAGGAAGACTCATCCAATGGGGCCCACTTGGTGAGGATTCCTCTTATTTACTTCATGTAAATTAGTTTTAGATACTATGTACTCTGTTTATGTTAATCTAGTAGTTGATTGTCTCTGCAATCATAGATAAACAATTCAGTAATTGTTCCTACAACCAAAACATAACAAAAAAATTATCTTAATTAGATGAGGGATTATTGTTTTAGCATACGTTTAGGTTGAATTCATTCATGGAAAATTATGGTTAAGGTTATTTTTGTATTTCCTTAATGATATCCAATTCAATATTTCTTTTGTTTGAAATTAGAATGGTATGGCTCTAAAAAGCTCTTAGTGCACATATTGTGTTGTCCCATTTCAAGTTAAACGTTCTTGGGTTGACAAGTAAAAGAGTCTTAATAATAGAATTCGATAGCTACTCATTTAGGAAACCATGTCTCTGATTTGAGGTTCCACACCCGATTGTCTACCCATTGTTTAGAACTAATATTTTTGGGGTTGTTGTTAGGGATGGTGTCAAACTAAGAAGTTATTATGAGTCATAAGTTTTTAGTATTTAGTGGCTTAGAGAATTTGTTTTTTCAGAAAGTATTAGTCTTAGTTAGTTATGAATCACTATCATTTCACCAACTCTTGTGTAGGTATACTAGGATTGAGTTTAAGTCGTATGCATAAAGCCAGGAGAAGAGATGCTCATGGGAGATTCCTTCCTAATGACCCTAACTCTAATAATCATCTAGCTTAACCCCAAGAGTCACTGGAAGAAGAAGAAGAAGAAGAAATAAATCCTTTTTATAATGCATTTTCCCATTTGAGTAGCTCTGAAATATCCTCTGAAGATACTTTTTCTCAAACAGTCATTGAGAATCCTCTTGCTCTCATAATTTATCAAGGAAGAATGAATAACTAATTTGAGAGTGTTACAGAGATGTAAAGATCACAACCTCTCACTAAATAGTGAAAAATGTTTCGTAATGATGCAAGGAGTGCTCCTAGTACATTATATTTATGTCAAAGGTATCCAATTTGATCCTGCTAAAATTGAAGTAATCAAAGGTCTTCCAACACCCAATAAGAGAAAAGATGTAAAAGTTTTCTAGGGAATGCGGGTTATTATAGAAGTTTCATCAAGAATTTCAATCAAATAGTTGGACCATTGTATGCTCTATTGACAAAAGATAAAAAAATTCAATGGACCCCAGCTTGCGAGTAGACATTTTAGAATCTTAAAGTGATGTTAACTCAACTCCTTTCCTTAAGGAACCTCAATGGACTCTACCATTCCATATTCAAACAGGTGCTTCAGATCATTTAATAGGGGAAATCCTTTGAAAAAAAGGAGTTGTTGAATATGTTTACTACATCAGGAAGAATCTTTAAGTGGTTGAACTCAACTACACTATCACAAAAAGGAAATGGTAGCTATCATTTGTGCCTTGAACCAGTTTAGATACTACATTACATGATACTAGGCATTTGTTCATATAGATCATGTTTCAATTAAATACTCAATGAATAAACATGTTTTTAATGGGCTTTCCAAGTGGCTACTCTTGATGCAAGAATTTGATGTCACCATCATAGATAAGATTTGGAAAGAAAATATTGCAACATACTTTTTATCCAGATTGAAAAAATAATGTAGAAGAACCTATAATTGATGATTCATTTCTAGATGAATACCTATTTACCATCAACATTAAAACACCATGGTATGCAGATATTTCCAACTACTTGGTAGAAGGAAAGGTCCCTCCAGATTTTTCACCTAAGGAGAAAAAGATGCTGATAGAAAAGAGTTTTCCATTTACATGGGTATCAAGATCTTATTTTATACACGGCTAGATAATCTCGTGAGGTGTATAACAGAAGATGAGACATATGAAATTCTTCATTCATGCCATGATGAGCCTTCTGGAGGCATTTTTTTGATAAAAGAATATCCATGAAGATTCTCAACACTGGGTACTACTGACCTGCTTTGCATAAGGATGTTATAAAGTATACTAGGAAATGTGACAAGTGCTAGAGAAAAGGAAGGCCCATAAAATCTAATGTAATGTCATTGCACCCATAGGTGGTTGTTACTCCTTTTAATAAATGGGGTATGGATTTTATAGGACCCATTGATCCACCTCAAATGGTAAGTCATATATTTTAGTTTGCATAAATTACCTGAAAAAAATACCCGTCGAAGTGAAAGCTATGAAACATGCTAGGGATAACAAGGTTGTAGAATTCTTGTATGAGGAGATCTTTACCAAATCAGAGTGCCTAGATAACTTGTGATAGGTCAAGGAGCACAATTCACGCCAAACCTTGTGGTAGCATTGGTAGAAGAATATAATATAAGGCATAAGAAATCAATCCCATACCATCCTCAGGAAAATGGTTAGGCTAAGGTAACAAACAGGAAAATTAAGACAATTTTAGCTAAAATATTGACTTTACACAAGAAAGATTGAGCAAACCGCTTGCAAGTAGTGTGGGATTTTAGGAGTACATGGAAGACTACAATAGGCCTCACACCCTTTGAATTGGTGTATGGTAAAACACCAATTATGCCGATTGATTTTGAACATAAAACACTCCAAACAACAATAGAATTGGTAATGGACTTATCACATGCATAAACAGAAAGAGTGCTATAGCTAAATCAAGTGAATTAAATGAGACAAACTGCTCTACACCATATAGAATTGATCCATCAATAGAGAATAAGATAGCATGGAAAACACATCAACAACAAAGCATTTGGTCCTGGAGATTGGGCTCTTTTGTATGATTCTAGGTATCAAGGATACTTTGGAAAAGCTACAAACCAAATGGATTGGGCCCTATGAAGTCGAGCACATTTATCCTAATGGAGCACTCAAATTGATTAGCATTAATGATGTTAAATTCAAATTTTTAGTCAATGGCCATTGTACGCACCTTTACCATAAGCCAATTACCAAACAAAAGTTCATGGAATGGTTTGTAAAGTCCAGTAATAACACTCTTCTTACAACCGATCTCAATGATCATGTGAGCTCCATGCATGTCTAACTGGCAGGCCAAATCATTCATAATAAAATTTCCATCTCCACATGAAAATATTATTTCCATCCTCATTCTACATCACTACCACCTCATCACATCTTGTCTATCACATCCACCTCGCCATCATTTTCTAAGCATTTAATCTTTGGTTTGCATGATTGAAGTGACTCATTTTAGCGCACCGCCTTGGCATCAATTATGAGGTAAGTACCCGACTTCTACCTCATTAATATTTAAATTGCATATTCCATCATATTTATGATTATATAATTACATTGCATTTATTTTCCCTACCCTTTTGTATGTGCCAAAACTTGCTCTATTTTAAGTTGGCGAGGGGGGGGGGGGGGGGGGTGAATTGTCGCACATTTTATTTCATGTTTTTATTAAAAACATTGCACACGTGACTATAATTTGTTTTTCCAAAAGCTGATGAACTCCAAAGGTTTGATGTCAAGTCATTATTGTGCCTTTTATTTTTTACTTATCTACAACATATACACCTGCAACTGTAATCAAATTCTTTTCTAACTAAAGATTTGTGAGGGTTATGGTTGCATGAGAAGGGGTTGGGTTGCGGAGAAGTGAAATTTTATGAAAAGGGGTATGAAGTAAAGAGAGAAGAAATGTTTATAAAGATGGATCACAACATCTATCCGTAGGAAATTTGGTGCAAAAAGGAAGGTGATGCAGAGTAAAATTGGTGAAAATGGGAGGTCCTCCAATACAACATGAGCCAGTAAGTCATGAACTCATTTTGCAAGATCAGGACTATGAGCCTATATGCAGAGGAGTTGGTGGCTTGATTATTTTCTAAAGTTGCATGATAACAATAACCAAGTGGCTCTTGATTTTGCAATGACCATGAAAAATGACCAAGCATTGGTCAAGGGATTAAAGATTGTTGTCATGAAACAATGAATTACAGAGATAACAGGGTTGTGAAAAAAAGAGGAGACATATCTAGAAGGAAGGGATGTAAGATCAACTAGAGAAAAATTCATAGTACCAGGTGATCCTCCATTGGATGTTACCAATCAGGGTACAAGAAGATTATCTTTGTTTTTGGAATGGGTCCATAGAGTAACTCACATTCTAATGTATCTGATATATGAAGGAAGACTATCTCAACTTTATAGTGTCCATTTCAAACTTTTAAGCCACCTCGGGCATGGATGGCTAATGAACATACCCAATTTACAATACAACATGCTCAAACAAATGGCGAACAAAGTACAAAAAGGTAGTGTAAAATATGTCTCTCGCCACTATTTGATTCAATTGATAGTTGAAAAGACCTTAGAATAAATACAACCAGACATGAGTTGGGGCGATTTCTTGAAAGTTAAAAGAGTTGGATTAGTAAATGTAGGGCCTATTGGACAACCTTTAACTCGTAGGATTACAAGAGTTGAGGATATATTTAAACTAAAAGAGGGAGCTTAAACTTCAAAGTCATTCTCCACATAATCTTCTAGTGGTAATACTACTGAAAAGGAAACCCCTTCAGCTAGACTAGTAAAGAAGTTGGTCATAGTCCTAGTTCTACCGCAACAAAGACCCAGAAATAAAAAATGTTGACTAGGTATAAAAGGAAATCAAGGGAAAAAGTAGAAAGTGCTAAGAAGAAGGGAAAAATTAAAATCTCTGAGTCTAAAATCCCTAAAATCCCAAAGAGGAAAGTTGTGGAGACAAAGCAACGTGTAGCCACCAAAAAGGCTAAAAAGATTGAAAACTAGCAACAAAGGTTGTCAGAATGGTCAAGAAGGTCGCTGCAAAAATTGTTAGGAGAACTTGGGGAAAGCCTAGGAAACTAATAGGGAAAAAGGAAGCCAAGACCATTAACATTCCAATTTCAACTGAAATAGAAAATACTTTATGTGATGAAGGGGAGGAGAAGACATGTGAAAAGATGATGAGAAAACCTTGTCTAGTATACCAGACTTCTTCCACATCAGATAATGTAACAAGGAGTGACTAGGATGTGGGAGCTACTCAATCAAAAGATACAAATGAAGTGTTTGTACATTATGGTAACATATAGGTTGATATTAAGTTGGAAATTGGTGCTAGAGATAAACAAGGACAAGAAGAGAAGCCTTTGAATAAAGAACAAAGTGTTGCATGATTAGAGAACCTTGCATCAACATCAAAGAGGGTAGTAGATGTTGAAGAAATAAGAAGAGACCAATGACATCAGAAAAAATTGGTCAAAATAGGTGCACTCACGCCATCATCATCCTCATGGACCACTGTTGCATTGTAATTATGGAAACTCATGGAAGAAAGAGTGAGGAAATGGAAAATAAAAAAGAATAGCTACATGAAGAGTTCTGGGAGAAAAATAAAGAAATTGCAAACTTGAAGAAAAGAATAGATACTAAAAGTACTCTAGTGCCCCAACTTATAGAATGTAGACCACCTCCTAGAGTGTACACATTACAGTTGAGAGAATTGCATTTCTCTTATAAAATGTCAAAGGAACTCTCAGGACTTCCCTCATCTCTTATCACTCCTAGAATATCTATGCTTGCATATCAAGCTACCACACCTCAACATAAAAATTTACTTTGTGAATTGTATCTACTCAACTATGTTATACCATTACATTTAAGGTGGAATACATTGTTATCCATTGGGGATATTCAATTGGGAGCTTTTATGTCCTATGTACCAAATAAGAATATTAGGGGCGAACAATGTAAATAATATGAATAAATGGAACATATTGTTCCTTTACCTCTCAGAGATGGAGTCGATGACCCTAATAGGATCTTTTATGAATGAAACAAGCTAATTTACAATCATGAGCAAATGGCTAGGGTCATGATGACACCGAGGGATGATGTTTATAAAGAACTTAAGGAGATTGATACTCAAATTAAAATAATTTTTAGACTCTTAGCTCACAAGTCTAACTCGTTGCCAGATGACATGAAGAAGGTTGAACCTCACTCATTGCAAAGCTACCATGCAACAATTTGAAGAGAATCCACATAAATGTAATTTGGAAGGAGCCAACAAGAAAAATGGATTCCATTAATCTTCTAGCCACCTCAATTATGGTAGCCTCTACCACATTGGGGGGCAACACTTTTTATGATGTGAATAAGAAAAAACCCTAATGGAAAAATTTGAAAAAAGATCAAGGGTTTTTCTTAAATCCAATTGTAAAAACTATAGGGTAGACCACAGTGGGAAACTTCAGATTATTACCATGGACTCGGAACCAAAATCCTCATGCTAGAGGACCATTAGGAGCTTAAGTTGGGGGGATGATGATCCTCATTTATGGCCTTTTTATTATATAATTTATGTTGGTCTAGACTTCATTTTGTTGTTTTAATCCTATGAACTTTGTGATTTAACACCTTTTTGCTAAGTCATGATGTGAACTATCTTGCCATATTTAGCCTCCCTTTTTACAAAAAACTATGAATATTGATGAATACAATATAAATATATTTTCATGAATAATTATGGTTTGTACTATATTTTAAATATTGATGAATGTGCAAGGATCTATGTGGGTATTGGCCTTATTGATGTGTAAATTCGTCCTTGAGATGAGGCAAGTATTTTGAAGAAGTAAAAAGACATCAAAGGAAGGAGAAGTCAACATGATTATGAGCAACAGTCTAGATGTTGCATCCATAGAGGATACCTTCAATCAATTGGAAGGACATTTATCTCCCTAACTACTTACCATTCTTTATAACAGAGCAAATTTAGGGCGAAGATATAATGTGAAGTTATGAATTTGACATAGTCCACCATGTTCCACTTTTTTTGTTCTTAGTTTCATGTTTTTAATAAAAGCCTTCTCCCTAGATCTAAGGATTGAGGGGTTGAGTTAGTTAGTTAGTTCTACTTTCTATTTTCTATAAAGTCTCTCAACTTTCTTTAGGAACTGTTGATCGAGTAGTAATTTATTTTTGCACTTGTTGTATTTCTTGAATAAAAACAAAGAAATTTATGTTATTTTTGTATTATCAACATGAGTGAATGAAGATGTCTTGGATGTTTATTCTCTGAAAATATAGTTGATAGTTAGGACTCATCCAAGGGGGCCAACTTGGTGACGATTCCTCTTATTTCCTTCTTGTATATTAGTTTTAGATACTCTATCTCTATTTCTATTAATCTAATTGTTAACTATTCCCACAACTGCAAAAACACAATTATGTGACTGCTCCTGTAGCCAAAACAAATAGAACAATTATCTTGATTAGATGAGGAACTATTATTTTAGCATAAATCTAGGTTGGATTCTTTCATGGAAGATTATGGTTAAGGTTATTATTGTACTCCTTTATGAAATCCAATTCAACATTTCCTTTGCTTGAAGTTAGAATAGTATGGCTTTGAAAAGCTCTTAGTGCACATATTGTGTTGTCTCATTTCAAGTTAAACATTCTTGGGTTGACAAGTAAATGAATCTTAATAATAGAATCTAACAACTACTCAATTAGAACATGTCTCTGAGCTGAGGTGTTACACCCAACTATCTACCATTGTTTGGAACCAACACTCACCACCTCTATTAGACCTTAAACACTTGAACTTAGCATCTATATGTTTCTTTACTCAAAATTTTATTGTCTTAAATATACCCAAAGCTTCTGATTTTTCTCTTAAGAATGTACTCACATCATTCTAAAATAATCATTAATAAGTAACATAAAATACCTTTCACCATTTTTTCATCTTGTCTTTGTGGTTCCGCACAAATCCACATGTATTAACTCCAAAGGTCTTGTGGTAGAATACTCCTTGTTCTTGAACTTTTTTCTAGTTTACTTTCCCAATTGACATTCTCTGCATATAGTATTAGTAGGCTTGCCAAAATTGGGTAGATCTCTTACAGCCTTAGATGAACTGAACATCATCATATTGTCAAAGCTAATGTATTTCATCCTCTTATGCCATTACTAGCATCCACTATACTATGATAATAAATAATTACTTCCTCTATTTTCCTTGAGGTAGTAAACATCATCGTTTTCCCTTATATCTTTTGCAAATAATCTTCTAGAACCTTTTCTGATCTCACATTCATATCCAAGAAAGATAAGCTTGTAGCTTTTACTATGCATCTAACTTACATTCAACAAATTTTGTCTTATCCCCTTAACATAATAAACATCACAATTTTAATGGTTACCATCAATGGATATAACTCTCTTACCACATATAGGTGTAACTCCACCAACAAATGAGACTGATCCTCCATCATCCTTCTCAAGCTCAAGGAACTTTCTTCTATTATAAATCATATGACTTGAATATCTAGAATCAATTATCGAAGGTCTAGGTTCTCTTGCATGTAGGGTGGTCTTCACAATTGTTGATCTTTCAAGGTTTTCTACAACATTCTTAACTTCTAGATTTGTTACTACCACCCTCCTTAATAGCCAAATAAAGTATATCATCATTTGAATCATTTCCATCATCTTTGATGAATGGGTCTCTAACTAAAAAATATCTTCTTACCCTTGTCTTTGTTATCTCCTTGTATTTCTGTCTTTTTTCACAACTATCATGTCTCTCATCATCATTAGAATTTTCAAAGTTATCTTCCTTAAAAGGACATTTAGCAACATAATGACCTATTCTTCCATAGTTAAAACACTTAAAGGGTAACTTACCTTTATACTTTCTAGATCCTTTCTTCAATCTTCCCACAAAGTTTGCTTCATCATCTAGATCATAACTTGTCTCAAGTACATCTTCAATGTTCTTTGCAGCCTTGAATGTGGCATCCTTATTGTTATATTGACAATCTTCAAGTTCAACGATCTCAAAAGAAGAGATAACCCTATAGAGATGATATAATGTATATGTGTCCACATCACAACTCTGTAGAATGGCACATAGTAAGGGTTTGTAGGTTCTAGTCATAGTTTTCATCACTTTCCACACAATATCATTGTCTTCTATAGTTCCACCTATACCTTTGATTGCACTTACAACTTCATTCACCCAGTGCAAGTAACATTCAATGTTTTCATCCTCAAACATCCTTAGGATTTCAAATTTATGCTTCAGGTTCTGCAACTTGATTTGCTTGATATTTTTATCTTCTTCATATATACCGCTCAAATTCTACCAAACTTCATTTGTGGTTTTGTAGGACATAATTTTCATCAAATTCGAGTCACTTAACCCATTAATAATATCATTTATAGCTTTTGCACTATTCTCATGTGTCTTGAAGTCATCTGGTGTTGAAGAAACACCAGCCACCAAAGGATTGTATGGTTTCTGAACAATATCCCAAACACCAAAAAAATAAATAGTCCAAATATGATTTCATCCTTTCCTTTCAAAAGGCACAATTTATTCCATTAAACTTAGGTACTTTGTGACCATTTTATGTGTTATTTTAGATCTTTCTCAAGTGGTTAAGCTTCTTTTGGAGGAACTCATCTCTTATACCAATTATTGAACACACCTTAAGAGTAAGAGGGGGGTGAATCAGTCACAAACACTTATCAATTATCTTTATCCAACTAACCATCAATGAAAAATATTGTAACGACAACACTGTAGTCACCGCTCGGATGTCTGAAGGAGATAGCTTCTTGTCATAATGCATTGCGTTCCTTGCCCACATCTCGCTTCTGCATGACCACTATATTTTTACATGGAAACCCCAATGATGTAAAAACCACAATAAGAATCAAACTCATTGTATGAATAAAAAATTACAAAGTTTTAGGCCATAAGCCAAGGAGCTCATTACTCCTAGAAAGGACTGGTAGGCTAAGGCACACAACCTTATGGAAAGATACAAAAGGCTTACAAAACTGAGACGTGTGGTCCCAAGGCAAGATACACTTTTGTACAAGCTACCAAAAGATTATATTGTCTGTAGCAGACACTAAAATAATGAATTGAAAAGATGTAGGATCTCTTGATTAATCACTACAATAACCTTTGTTAATCTCAAACACTTGCACATTTACTCTTCCACATTCACATCACATCAACTTCACACTCAATCCACACCCAACTCAAATATATGCATGCCAATATATATCAATTTGATCATCCAAAAAGACAAGGTCATCCACGATAGGGATAAACATTATTTACACAAAATCGACCACCCTAAATACTTACAGAATGTGGTCCACCCTAGAAGATAAGTGGACTCAAATACATCATAACAAACCTTCCACAAATAACAGATTTATTACCCTGCTCTACAATGAAAACTCCTACCCTGAACGGTTTGAACGCTGGGGATGCTGCAACTCCCACCCAATTTTTGGATGTTGGGTCAATGGCTACTGCTGGTGTCCCTCTGTCTGCCCCTATTGTTGTTGGTGAAACACCCCTCCCTACTAGTGCCCCTGCTCAGCTAGTGTTGGGTGTGTTTGGGATCTCGGCTGCCAAGGGCTCTGCCATCTCATATGCTGATGTTGCTACTTTTGAAGCGGGCATTCTGGGTCTTGGCCCTACATCTTCTGGGCGTAGGAGATCCCTTCCCTCTTCCCCTATGCCTCCAGTACATGTGAGTAAATCCATTAGGGTTCTTCTTGACTTTGATACTGTAGATGAGATTTTGAAAAATAAGGAAGACTTCTCTTCCAATGCTGCCATTTTTCATTTTAGGGGTTTTTGGCCCTCGCTTTCTGACTTGCATGCTTGGGTTTCCAAGCATTGGGAACCCATCTTAACTGATGTTGTTCAGATTTACCCCGTGGCTTGGGGGTTCTTTATTGTTAAGTTTGATAAAGCTGAAGATAGGAATACCATACTGAGTAATAATAGTTTTATGTGGGAGGAGCATTTCCCCCTAACCTGGTATGTGGGGTTTGATCCTCTTATTGAGTCCTTCAATAAAATTCCCTTATGGGTTAGACTTCTGAATCTGCCTCTTTATCTCTGGTTAGATTCTGTTCTGGAAGCAGTGGGTGAAGCTATTGGGGATTTCCAAACGGTGGATCTTGATTCCTCTGATAGCTTCAAAACAACTTATGCTCGTATTCTTGTGGAGGTTGACATCTCCAAGGGTCTCCCTGAGAAGATCACTTTGGCTTCTTCTTTAGGCTCTTGGACACATACTCTTGATTATGAGGGTATCTCGTTATGTTGTTGGAAATGCCACATGACCGGTCATCTTGTTGCGCGGTGTGGTTTAGACAAGGTTAAAACAAAGAAAACACCTACTTGGTGGTCGAGGGTTGCTACCCATCATTAGACGGTTCTTAAAGCCCCTATTGGGGGTTCATATGTTGTCTCTTCTCCTTGTGATAATGCTTTGGATGATGCTTCTATGGAAGTCCCGAATGTCTCTGTTGCTGCTGTCACAGCTTCTGATTTGGCCTTGGATCACGTTGTTGTTGTCCCTGTCCAGATTGCTACTGCTAGTTTTTCGTTGTCTTCTGGTGTTGTTGGCCAAGATGTTGTCTCTGGCATAGGTGTTCGCGGTGTTGTCTATGATTCTGTTGTTGTTGTTGCAGCGCGTTCTTTGTCCCATGTTTCTCCAGTGAGGGTTCGGGGGAATGGTCGGGGTGCTATTCCTGCCCCTTTTGGGGTTTATGATGTTACCTACCCTTTTGTGGGCTTATCCACCTCTTCTGGAGTACGGAAGGCTATTGGTAAGATGGAGGATGGATGGACTACTATGAAGGGAAAGAAATCTAAATCATCCACTCCCTCTTTTGATATGAACTTACGTTCAAATAAGAATGGGCTAAATTGCAAATCTTGATTGCCCTTTGTAGTACTTGGTTTGGGCTTTTTGTCCATTTGGTAGCAACTCTGGTTTGTTCCTTTGTTTTGTTTGGTGGGGCACCATAGTTGTTTTGATATTTTATTGCTATATCTTTTCATGCTATTGTACAAGGTTTCGGGTCCTTTCAAAGCCTGTTTTTACGTAATCAAAACAAACCTTCCACAAATGATTTGAATGAAAATCATGCAACACAACAACCTCCAAAGTTAGCACCAAACATAATATGTAACAAGGCATTAGAACACATTAACCAATCGACCCAAAACATTCTCCAATGATCACAACTCCATGCAAATCAAAACACAACATGGAGAGATCTATAAAAACCTTTTAACTCTTCGTTAGTTGCATATCTAGACTAATAAGTCTTTAAACAAATCATCATTAACAACTAAGTTAGTAAAAAACCAACACAAACAATAATGTCAAACACAAAGCAACATAGCTTCACTTGCAGAGCAAACCAACATAAGATATCTAAACTTGAACACTATGCAAATGTTAGAAACATGTCCACCAAACCACACACTTATAAGCATCAATGTAGGAAAATGTGAAGCATTCTTCCAACTAATCTTGACCATTCCCGACAACCAACCTTACTGTCAACAAACAACAAGTCACAACTTCAAGCACTAAACTTTTGTGGACCTTAAAACAAGATAGTGCAACATTCATAGACCATACATGTTAACTCTAAAACCACAAGCCACCAACTTCTTATGCAAACCATTCTCCCATAAGGACTTTAGATACCCTTTCTTGCATATTCCACCTTCCCATACTTGTCACCTTTTGGATACGCCGCAGTCTGACTTACCATCACCACCATACATCCGAACAAAATCTAAACATCCAATACTAAACATCTATCAAAATTTAAATACTCTTTCTTGTATATTTTAGCTTCTCATACACTAAGCAATACAACTATCCATTAGGTTGGGATCACCAATGACACTGAACACATATAACTCTCCATCAAGGTTATATCAATGCGCAATGAGTTGACATTAATGACAACACTAAACACATAGTTCTAACACTTGGGAGGGTTTTTGCCCTCCTTATTTATGAGACATTCCCTTAAATTCAAAATTAATTGATTGTTTGATATATTGATAAATGGCTTGCTTGTTTGCTCGTTGGATTGCTTATTTTCTTGATTCCTTGATTAAGTTAAGATTGATGACTTCCTCTCAAAGAAATGAACTCTCCTTTACACCTTATTAGTAAACTAGTCCTCATCTTTCACCATCACTACCCTTGGAAGGGTTACAATCCTTCACCTTTAACCTCTGCCATAAAAGTGAAGAGCATACTGATATATTGAGAGGGTGGGTGGGTGGGGTGTTTGTATATTAACAAAATTCTAGTTTTCAAAACTTGATTTAATGCTATAGCAATACTTAATCAACCATGCATGCAAGATCTAGCAAGTAAGAACATGAGATTTACATGGAAACCCTAGAGGAAGACCATGACAAATTAATTCTTTCATATAAATCCTTCTATTTACAAATTTTGTAGACACCAACGTACTAGAGGCAATAATGTAATGTGTCAAATGGAATATAAACCAAATTTCCAAGTTTGACTATTGGATTATTCTGTTAGGCTATTTATAGAACAAATATTTGGTATGATATTTCAACTTGCAAATGAAAGATGGTATATGGAAGTCAAATCAAGACTGTATATAAACTTAACCTTTCAATGTATGAACACAATAGTGGAAGCTAAGTACTAGAATTCAAATTATTGTTCAAATAGCAAATACCTATTTATTCAAGAATATGGTGCACAATGATTTTGGGATATTCAACCTTCCAGAACAACACCCATCTTCAACATCCTCTTTCACTAGGTCACGTTACATCTAGATTTTTGCATAGACTTCCTTAGTAGCCAACAAACAATACAAGTGTATAAACACAACACAATGGCAACAACATATAGTAGAAATGACTTGTGATCACTCTCTTGATGTAAACAATCATCGAATTCACAAATTCCCCTCACACATGGTTGAGGTTAATTGTAATGGGTTATTTGATTATTATGAAATACCCTAGTGGCGTCTCTTTGGAGAGACATGTCTCATGATAATATCTATTTAGATGGTGTCTTAATGTTTAACATACGTTTATTTGGTCTAAGTTTAGTTACCATCGATCATGCTTGTTATTAAAATATTTAACTTGGTTAAAAATGATTATATATTACAATATTAAAATATTAATATTATAATAATTAGAATACTAATAATTAAATATTAATATTATAATAATTACAAAATATTTAAAAAGTTCCATAAGGAATTAAACATATATTTTAATTATTATTATTATTTTTATTTATTTATGTATTATATTATAATATTTATTCATCTATCTATATATTTTAATATTATTATTTATCCATTGAATCTTCTTTCATTATTATTTAAAAAATTTATTATTTAATTATTATTTATTATTAAATCCTATTTCAAAATGGGAACATCACAACCAACCCCTCATAATTTGTGAGCACCAACCTTCTTAAAACACACTCCCACTTCTAAATTTGTAGGTACCAACCTACTCAGAAACCCCAATATCTCTTTTACAAAGCACCAACTTGCAAAGCAAAATATCACCTTCTATGTTGTTCTTTCAATGGATGTTGGATAGTTCAAACTCTTCAAATCATCTACTTCTTTTCTCACAATTCCTCTCACGATATTGCATGATTTTTCTTTGAATATCTTTATTAAATAACATCAGATGTATTTTATAAAATCTGCTCAAAATAATATATCTGCTGTAATAACTACAAAACTCTGCCTTCATACAAAGCGACTACAAAACTCTGCCTTCGTACAAAGCGATATTTCTTTTGTTGCTCCCCACACTTATTCCTCAACTTCTATCTTCTCTTTATGCCACATATATATCTTCTCTACTAAGGATCATACCCTTCGCAGTAATTACTTCAATTAAGAAGTCCTTATATTTTTCATTGTTGTTTTTATTCATAGTAATAATTGTTCTTATTAAAACAACTCTTAATTAAATTGCAGCCTTTTCTATATTTATCATATTAATTGCTGCCTTTAATATGGATCGTAGCCTCTTTAGGAAGCGCTGCCTATAACTAGTAATAATACCTTATTTAAGAAGCTCTTTCTTCTTTCTTGATTATGTATGTTTTTCCTTATTTGGCGATAAAACAATTTGTCTTATGACCTTTTTGTCTTTTTCTGTTTTTTATTTGTGTCTTAATTGCTCGTCATTTCCTTAATTTTCTTTGATGACTAACATAGACTGTCGTTAATCTTCCTTAAATATAATAGCATCTCATTAGATAATTAATTGATGTCTTACCAATATGATCACCTCCATAAATTGTTGTGTAATCTGTTGTCTTCAATCATATCTTGCATCCACTCCTCTATCCATAATCAAATCATGATGACCATACAAATTTCTGTGTGATTAACACGTATGCTGTCATATAAATAATTTATTCTTGATCATACAAATTACTGTGTAATTGACCTCTATCCTTCATTGCTTATAGAATTGTCTTTAATGGGGATTGATCTCATTTGTTTTTATATTTATTCGACCTAATCCATAATCTTAGCCACTGTTTGCTGTTCATTACATAATGTAATGTGCTGCTGCTTCAAACAAACTTCATTCTGCACTTTACTTCTGTCCACCACTTAGATTGATGCTTCATTCTAAGTTTTATATTTCCCTCATGAACCATCACTCACAAATATCTCTATCATGATTTCTTTAACATTACCATTGAGAGGGGGGACAATTGGAGCAGGATGACTCTTTTCACTTTTGACATCAATGACAACATTTTCAGTCTCACATTCTTGCCTTTGATAACTATGATAACTTCCAATTCCTTTGACATCCAATGAAAATATTTCCTACCAAAAGTTATTGATTTAAATTTAACTAAATCCTTTTATAGAATCACTAGCATTGTGGAGCCACCTTTATAGAAAAGGATAGGGCACCATAGTAACCTATGTGAATAATTTGAGTTTGCTGTTTGCATGTTAGTAATTTATTTGATTCCATTGGAGCTTTAGTTCTTATTTCTGTAGTACTAGTAGACGGTAGATCTTTTTTAGTGTTCACTTTCTTGTTTAATTTTTCTTTGGAAGAGAGTTACAAATTATTGCCTTTTGTGAACTTCCTGTTATTCTTTACCATCCACCTCTTTCCTGTCCTCACATCAAGCTCAACAACTTTCGGACCTGCTCTCCAATCATCCCTTAAATCATTTCCCTGTTACCATTCTCAAAACTGGGTAGAACCTTAACAAGTTGAAGACTAAGAAACAAACATCTTAATAAAAAATATAAATTCATTTGTGTTTAAGTAAAACAAACATCTTAATAAATAGTATAAATTCATTTGTGTTTAGATAAGTACTTCAACAAACAAAATAATTAGTTAAGCTTTCTGAGATGGGACTTTCTAGGTTCAGGAAAGAACCATATGTTCTGTGGTTTCCAATAACAAAAGTGTTTAATATGTGAAGTTAGGCCACTATTCAGACCATCTAAAATGTTTGAAAGTTCATAATCCGTAGCCACTATTGAATTAGAAATAGCATCCATAGGCCAGACGAACTTATTTTTCACTTTCTCCTATCTTGAGGAACTAAGATGAACGGCATGTAGCTTATGCAGGGCAGAAGGACTTTTTCCTTCGATATTGAAAACATATCCTACATGTATCTTTATCGAAATGTAAAGAAAGTCATGAGAAAACATCACTCAAATACCAAGAAAATTAAGGCTGCTCCCTTCAAATGCATCAGTTTCTGAGTTTCTAAGCATTCATTGAGAGCTCCATTGAAATTCAAAACATTTTCATTCAATATGTGTGCACCCCTTGTAATGAGGGATACACTTATGAGCAATGTCCAAATTTTTTACCATCGTAAGTCAAGACTAATAAATAGTTGATTTTACATGTTTTTGATAAAAGATTAAATTTTATTGATAAAACAAGGTTGCTTGTACAAAATACCATAGCCCATTGGGGGTTAAGGAGAAAGGAAACAAGCGTAAAAGTAGTAAGAGTAAATAAGTAAAAGTAGTAAGACAGCAGAAATAACATGATGGCATTAAAGGAAACATCAAAGACCTCCAGAAGTTCAGTATTTGAAGAAATCATCTCATAAGATTATGTAGAGCGATAAGACAGTGGTGGACAAAAAATATCAAAAATTAATTAACAGGAACTTGTCTGCGGCATTGCTAGGTTGTTCAATTCTCCAGCTTGTGTTGGAACTCTATGGAGTGGGTTTGAACAAAGTTTTTGGTAAGTGGTATGGTAGAGAGCTGTAATCGCCAGAAGCACTAGCATGTGTACCTTTTCTAAATCAACATCTAAATTTCTTCTTAGAGTGGCTTCTTTTGATGCCAAGAGGTCAGGATATTCTCCATGCCTTCAGTTCTGTTGGTCAAGTTGATGTTGTACTGAGACGTGTGCTCTGCACTATCTACCAATTAGGTAATGTTTTTGCTGTTGGTGACAGGGGGCTTCAGACAGCTGATGAAGAAGGATGATGAGAATTTTTACGAAACTTGTATAAGAAGAATCGGCTGATTTAACTATAAATTACAAAGGTACTCTGCAGAATATGCTTCATACCTGGTGGCTTTATAATCCCTCCACTTGACCTCATAACATATTAAGGCTGGAACAATCTTCAGCAACAAAAAGAGAACTTTTGGAGCATGAGAGATCCACAATGTTTGGTCCTCCTTGTATTGCATCTTAAAAAGTCGTTGAGGAACTGGATTGTAGTGGCAACAAGTCTAAAGAGAATGCAACCTGCATTTCTATGGCATTTGAAATGACAAAAATTTCACATTGCCATCTAAAATGGTACAGATAAGCTTCCCCAATCCTGAACTCTTTCAAAAAACAAACAGGTATGTAAATATTTCTTAACAATCTGTCAGAATCTGCCATATAACAAATTTTCCCAGGCAAAACAGTATATCCCTCATATTTTCATGATAAAGAATGTTCATGAAACTCACCTCTTCCTAGATTAGACCTTTTACACCACCAACACTGTTCATGGAACCTGATGCCAAGTTACAGCAAATTCCAGGAAGTCGTCTTGCAAGCTTTCCTCAATGGTAGATCAGTGTATTATTTGTAAGCATATTATTCAGCAAAATCTAATAAGAACTCCTTTCTGCAAGGCTTGAACCTTCAAAATAAATACAATACTATGTCAGCAAAATAGCACTTTCAAGATTCAAAGAGCATCCCTTCACATTTTCAATTAGTTGCTTGGACTATAAATCAACAACCTTACAAAAGTTCCCAGTTTTGGAAGATCGAATGTGAAGCCCATGACCAGAAGCATTCTCCAGAACTACAAATTTGGGTTCATGTAAATTTTAATTAGATACACATTCAGAGGAAAACTAATCTCTTCCTACACATTACTTAAAAAATTTACATGATTGATTACTGAAACAAAAACAAAGAGGCATGTATAGAAAAAATTAATTTAAGTCAAACAACACCATAGGAACACTAATCACACCAAGAGAAAAGTTTTGCTTAACACAAGCAATTTTTGGAGCTGCAAATTCCTGGCAAGATGAAAAATTAAAAAATGTGCATAAGCCAACCATGCCATCCAATCATGAGTTACAAACAACTGCCCAATGAAAAGAAATAACTACAACATGCATTATCTCAACAGTGGTTCTAGCTTTTATTACAAAGTAACTTCAAATAACCAATATGAAGGAAAAGGAAAATGAACTATATCACTACGAACCAAATGTAAAGTAATATCCAGAAGGCGGTAAATAAATAATACTAGGAAAAATTATTTAAGTTTTTTTGTTGTCTTTCACAAAGAATCAAAGACTGACTGACTGAAAAACCTCAACCAGAAAAGGATGATGGGACCCTGCTCGACTACAAAAGAAGAGAAACCGGGGATACACAAACACCATTATTTAATTTGACTTTGTTTTCCTCATTTGTTGATGCTCAGGACAGACTCATTACACACAGATAAGGCTGCTTTAGCATTTGTGGAGAAATTTAGATAAGCACTTTAATATAAGACTTGATAACTGCTTGTACTCATCAGAAGTTGTCAAGTATGTTTGAACTAATTTTTCTATTTAAGCATCATTTTTGTGGCTATTTGCTCACAGAAACTGTCTCATGGTTAATAGGCACCCTCATTTTAGGTGGGTCTCTTTTTGGTTTAAATGCTGTTTATCAAGGGATGTCTATCCTGCTCCAATTGTCCTCCCTCTCAATGTTAGGTTTAAAAAAACTGCCCAACTATAGGGCCATCTTGTTGCCAAGACATGATGTTTATTCCAACTACACAAGTAGTAGGGCACCCGCTTGGTTCCAATTCTATGATGACCCTTCAGCTTCCATGTTGCACAATGAAGGTACAGGGGATTGACTAACCTGGTAGTTGACAAGTCACACCAGTCTCTTAGCTTTTAACGAAGCACTAAATCAGTTCTTCCCTACACGACTTTGCATTCTCTTATAAGGGAGATAATGAAGACTTCTAAATGATAGTGATCTCATTTGTGTCTCATTAAATAAAAATCCCTCGTCTTTTTGGAAAAAAATTCAATTCCATGACTACTAAGTGTTCAGCCCATTAGTCAAAATAGAACATTCAAATTTGAACGATGAAATTTTTGTTCTCATGGCAAGTTCAATTATAGGAATTAAGTTGGTATCAAACACCAACGCCAACTTGTTCAGTCTCCAACCAATTAATTTGTTGGGAACTTTTAGTCAAATTTATGGGGAGAGACGAGGAAAGGGATTGCTTAGGAGATAGAAAGTTTATTTGGTTATGTCAGACAGAAAAGAATACATGACATGAATCTGGGATATAGAGGAGGCTTAAACATCAAGTCATGAATCCCAAAGAAAGGTGGGTGTTATTTAACTAGTCTAGGTCCAATGGGTATTTTTAGCGGTTATTATAATTTTTAACTTCATGGTCACAGAGAGAGAGAGAGAGAGAGAGAGCCTTATAGGCAACTTTATTGCCATGGGAAAAAAGGAGAAAGATGACAAATAAGGCCATTTGGCAATCATCAGGGCCTGCTTTGACTTCCTGTAGAGTGTCTTATTGGAGATGAATAGCAGGGATGGCACACGACAAAAACCATTGAAAACCCTTATGTGAGGTATAGAGTCGTTGCGTGTTTTGCAAGGTGGTCAACTAGTCGTCTACAAAGAAACTATCACACCCAACTTTTCTTTGGCCACTAGTGATTAGTTGGACATTTTTCCAAAAATGGATCTGTACCTTTCTGTTGATTTCCCATGGAGGAGTGAGGGTTTGCATAAAAGTTTGTACATCAACAAGTGATACCAGTCCTAGGAAATATTCAAGGGCCAAAAATCTAAATTAGTTAGAACTTGGATGTCTTATTTGCAGAAGCAAATATTAAACAAGAATATAGGAATGACTTTTACAAATGATGCTTGGGAATTTGGAAACATAGAACTGCAAGAATTTATTATCAGTCCATCTCTTGCTTTCTATCTACATATATATGTACATAAAAGTTACAACATAGTTGAAAAACATTTACAAATACATATATAGTTTTTTAAATAATGTTCAAAAACATGCAAAAAAACAAAACTTATGGAAAATATTACTGATTTCTATATAGATCAAAATTGGCGTTCAATC
This sequence comes from Chamaecyparis obtusa, assembly GCA_027943335.1. NCBI lineage: Eukaryota > Viridiplantae > Streptophyta > Pinopsida > Cupressales > Cupressaceae > Chamaecyparis > Chamaecyparis obtusa. The sequence goes on along the minus strand of BSBK01002290.1, from coordinate 2,411,081 downwards.
ACAGCATAGCCCCAAAAAGGTTCATGTTTTCAATACTTATGAACTTCAATTTTCAATGTTATTAAAAATTACAAATAATAAATGACAGCCAAAGTAAAACAGAGGGAATAGCATAAAGCATAGTTTAATTATACAGTTAACAAAATGTAGTCATAAAGTATATTAATACATATTTTTGCAATAAACAAATCCTCTAGAAAAACAAAACTACACTTTTAGAAATATCATAGAAATATTGTAATATTATCTTCGAATGTATTAAACAAGAATTTCAAAATATCTGATTGAAAGAAATATCTGAACAGAAAACTATGCTTAAACATGGAATTAGAAACATCTTCAAATTTTATTTATAAATATGCTGTTCAGATTAAATATTAATATAATAAGCCATAGGATTTAGGCTTACCATTAAACTAAAGAAACAGGATACAAACAAATGTCGCTTGTTTTCTGATACACAGAATCTGAGTGCTCTTAAGAGAAAAGGATCTTCAGCAGTGGCACTCTGTTTTTCATCCTCTGTGACTAACCCTCAACTAGTTCTTCCACTCTCATTCATTTCAAATACAGTGTCATCTCCAAAGACTTTTTGGATTTTGCAGTGACCTGTCAATTTGTAATGTCCCCTTTTTGCTAGCTTTGAGACACTACAGAATTTCCACAATTCTAACTTGAAAAATTGATTAATGAATCCAAATTACAGACTTTCACAATGTAAAAGGTGGTGCTACTGCTAAATGATACTTCAATTAAATGATAGTGCTATTTGTATATACAAGTTTATAATGCAAAGGAATGATAATATCAAATGCAAAGCTGAAAATGTTATGTATAATTCCAAATGCATACGCTTCCAAAGATAACAACAAGGTTGCATACAAAGAATATAAATGCTGTGTCTAATGTGGCAATATGAATTATGCTTTACAGCCTGGATGGCTGTCTCTGATGTACAATGTTTTATCCACGCTGCATATACAGGCTGAGAATATCTCAATTGCAGAGATATAGGCTGTCTGATATTTCTTTCTTTTATATGCACTGATATTCTGATAATGAAGCCGTCTTTGATCTGTACTTGAGAGAATGTGCTTTTGGATGATGTCATCTCAGATATGGAATAGAATTGCTTGCACCATTCAATTGTTGTAGCAATCGGTATACTCAATCGAGCGCTCCACAAGGGAAATATATATTTTATTCAATCTTCTAATCTGCCTTCTTACCATGTAACGATGTTCATATTTATATTCATCATCGGCCAAGTGAAGAGGCACGGTGGAATGGTTGTCTGACATCGTAATTAACAAATGAAAGAACATTATTGTTCACCGTAATAATCAATATGATTATTGCAGTGAACCACCGATAATCATGTGTGATTAACTATTGTTTAATCTGCCAGCCCGATTATGCAAATCGGCTAAGTATGGAAACACACAATAATGTAATGGCAAGTGCGATTAATATGTGGAATATGCTAAGTATGGAGTATGTTGCCCTCTAATCATATTCAAAACAAGTATGTATGGACTTCCCTTAATCGCTGACACCCCAATCACTGCAGTTCCTTTCTTGTCTACGTGATCTGCCATCGTTCAACAACTGAGTCTTTCCTACCTTGACCCACTGAAATATCAATGCGTATTGTCATTGTCGACGTTGAGATATAGCTAATGTGATAACTAATTCAATAGACAGCTAATTGTTACTAACGCTTGATATAACCTTCTGGTATGTATGTGGTTCTACCAATGATGGTTAGTTATTAACGTTACTCTGCTATGATGCCCATATCATCTTATACAGCTGCTTGAGAATACACTGTAGATATTATTGTTGTCTCCTTTCATTTATAAGACTTGCCAGTATTATTCCTTTGCTAAAGCTTGGATATCGACCATCATTAAACCGATCATAGACTTGAGACTTTATCGACTGTTGTTCCTTATTCATTGTTTGGACATGAATGAAGACATATCGAGTCCCATTACTGGTTTATGCTAGCAACTCAAAATGCGATCTGAGAGTTTTTTTGTCTAATCAAGCCACTGCCTCTCTATTTATCTTGACTATGACTTTCGTATAACATGCATAGTTGATATTTCTTTGTAGTTGCTAAGAAAATATATATTGTCGACTCATGGGATTCATATAAGTTTTTTAAGTAAAACTTATAAATCGAATGTTGCTTCATAGGTCCTGAGTTGGGGGACGTGACAGTCTCCCCTCTTGAGAAATGCTTGCCCACAAATATTTTTATATTGTCAATGATTCCTGGATCCCAAACTTGAAATTGCCATCCTTGTATAGCATAGTTGCATTGATAAGAATGATTATTCATAAAGATGGAGGTAAAGATCTGAATAGTTAATCTCCATGAGCTTAGCAGATCCTTCGTTGATGTTATCCTAACCGGAAAATAGCGAGGGTGACACTTATCTTGTACGAAAGATACAATGGAAGTATGATTCCTCTTTGCTATCAAGCTGGGACAGTCAATTTTTGATCTTCGGTTTAAAGAAAGACTCCTCATCTGAATTGCATCTTTTTGTAATTTGAATGGAGATTTTTTAATGATGGCACTATGAAGGCTTGTCATATTGTTCAAAATGGTTCACATCCCTTCTTTGATGGAAGATGCACCAAGATCCCATAATTTGTTTTCATCCTTGCCTTGGTGTGATTTCAAATCAACCTCTTCACGTAGGTCCACGAGTGGGTTACTACATGTCTGGTCCATTTCGACTAAGGGATTATGAATGAGTTTAAATTGATCCTTGCTCTTAAATCTAAGCTCCACCTTTCCCCATTTTATTTATTTGATTCTCTTGGACAACCTTTTAAGTCTTCATCAATTCCTATGTTGTCACCCGGTTCCCTGAAGTGTGATGTTCTTCTATTTATTTTTACTATCTCTTGAGATTCATCTCTCCCTAACTTTAATGTTAGTTTCCACTGTTTGTCAATATCAAGATGATGAAGCGGAATGCATAAATTGACTTCTAATAGACTAGGAGCATTTCTCATCTCTTCCGCTATCATGGCTGCTAAGTTTTATTCAGGGGGCAGGGGAGAATTTTTATCTTTAATGAATTCAACCAAGTGTGAATTAGACTCAACCTCTAATTTGGCATTCCCTATGCATGATCTATGTGACGATGCCAGGTCATCCTCATGATTCTGATGGAGCCATGTGATACATGATAAGTTAACAACCTCTTTTTCCATTCCTTGTACTTGCAGTGTTTGATGATCATCTCTCACTTCGACCTCTTCTAAGGTTTTATATTTTGCAATTACACCTTCTTTTGATGCACCCACTTCCAATGCCTCCATTTTATGCAAGGAGTGGATGGGTGAGATTCCTGATGCAATTTTCATGTTGCAATCATTTATCCTTGTTCCTTATGGTGTGCATTCTTTTCAAAGCCCAAGAGATGACTTCTATACTTCTTAGGAGAATATTTTACCCATTGATCAATGTTGTCCTCTAAAGAAATATCTTGTTGCAGACTACTATATAACCAATCATGCCGAAATTGCTCACATACATCTACTGATGTTGGCTCCTTGCTTCCTTGCTTTTCAACTTTAGATGGGAAGGTTTGTGTAAGTGATCTTGAATCTGCTGTGGGAGTTTGACTAAATTGTTTATTATTACCTCCTTTGTTGTCATTTTTGGATGTTAGCTTGCTCAACAATCGATCCAATTCTTTATGTATCTTTCTTTGCTCTTTGATGATTTGATCCATGCGCTTGTTAAGTCTTACATTTTCTTCCATTTTTTTGAACCTCTTGGTTATATTAGTTCCACAATTGTTTCCATTTTATTAATTGGAAATATGTACCCCCACTAGCTGGCAGGTTTGTTAGCTCTGATACCAATTGTAAAGTCCCTTTTTGCTAGCTTTGAGACACTACGGGATTTCCACAATTCTAACTTGAATAATTGATTAATGAATCGAAATTATAGACTTTCACAATGTAAAAGGTGGTGCTACTGCTAAATGATACTTCAATTAAATGATAGTGTTATTTGTATATACAAGTTTATAATGCAAAGGAATGATAATATCAAATGCAAAGCTGAAAATGTTATGTATAATTCCAAATGCATAGGCTAGATATGCTTAACTCTAAATATATATGCTAGATATGCTTAATTCCAAATGGATATGCTTCCAAAGATAACAAGAAGGTTGCATACAAAGAAAATAAAAGTTGTGTCTAATGTGGCAATATGAATTATGCTTTACAACCTAGATGGCTGTCTCTGATGTACAATGTTTTATCCACGCTGCATATACAGGCTGAGAATATCTCAATTGCAAAGATATAGGTTGTGTCTGTTGAATTTAATAGCTTCGATAGATACCTCAATGAGTTTACATTTCTAACGGCTAATGCATTAACCATCACCGTTGACTGTTATGACGGTTGATCTCGTTAAGTTCCTGCAGTCCATCGCGTGAATATCATTCACGATGGGCAACTTCACTGGTAACATCTTAGACAGCTGTTGCTCCGCATTTCACCTCCCTCCAAGATGTAACGTATATGGCTGTGGCACTTCACCTCACTGGGCAGATCGCCAAAATATGGTAAGCGTCACCTATCGCGGTATATACATTAATTACGAGTAACGTCTTCAGCACATTCACGACACCATTCGAGATCGAGGTGTGAGTCGCAATAGAGTATACCTTTTGGTAGCAATTTCATGGTTGCGGTTAATCTATCGCATGGGCCTCTACTTTTATTCGGCTCTCTGTCAAAGCATTTCATTTTCTCGATATCAAATATCATCTGTGTTCTGTACTTGATATCAGAGATTGCCATCGGGACTATCTTGACTATCAATGGACTTTCTCTGCCATCCAAACATCCTTCACATGCCATGTCTGGCATCAAGTGTTCTACATAGTAGGGTCCTGTGTCGGGTCTCAATCCGTCTACTGCATGCGTCATCAGATATTATCTTCGGGTTTTTCTTCTCATCTTTTGTGCATCTAGGTCCTCCATATCTGTAATTTGTATATTGCATGTGTTCTCAGACTTGAGAGTTTGATGATGATCTTATAAACATCTTGGCTGCATTGTAATTTTGTTGGAATATCAATAAAGACAATATCGTTCTGTGGACTGGGTTGTTTCCCTCTACCCAGAGGGTTTTTCCCAGGGTAATTGGAGTGTGCCTTGTGTATCTTGCATTTTATATCTTTCTGGTTCGGACTTTAACATGGTATCAGAGCGGGTTTAGGCTTTTTAGATCCAGAATCAGAAAGACCAGATAGCCTCTTTATATTCTTCTTGCTTCGCCATCATGGTCAACGGTTTAAAGGTCGAGGACAAGCTTGACGATTCTTCCAACTTCTCTTCCTAGAAGTTTAGGATCCTGATCGCCCTAAAGGAAAATGATCTTCTTGCCTACATAAATTCTGATCCGGAAGAACCTGCTGATGATGCTGAGAAAGCACTTTGGAAAAAGAACAGAATTATGGCAAAGAAAATTCTTATTGATTCTGTGAAGGATCATCTTGTCCCCATTATCTCCAACTTGTCTACAACAAATGTGATGTTTCAGACCTTGAAAGATCTTTACGAGATTAATAATACCAGTAGAGACTTGGCCTTGAGGCGCCAAATCCTTCACATCAAGATGGCTCAAGGAGAATCAGCTATATCCTACTTCATGAAGATCTCAGAACTCAGGGACCAGCTTAGTACTATTGGGGACTCCATTCCTGACAAAGACTTGGTTATGCTCACTATGAATGGTCTCCCTCACTCTTGGGAATCGTTTATTCAAGGCATCAGTGGGCGTGACGATCTCCCTAGATTCGACAGACTAAGGGCTGATTGCATTCAAGAGGAATGCAGACTTGAGGCTAGAGGTAATGGTCGCAAAAATCACCATGAAGATGATCAAGTGCTGGCAGCCCACACCTCCAAAGGAAAAGGAAAGAAACCTTACTTCAAGCGATCTAGGAATAATGACTCTCATCCAGATTCTTCCCACAAAAGAAAGAAGGTTGATGTCTCCAAAGTTCAATGCTTCAGATGCGACAAATTCGGCCATTATGCCAGGCATTGCACCTCAAGGCCGAAGCCTCAAGTCTCTACTGCACATGTTGAAGACTCTTCTCCCAAGAAAGAATCATGTGATGAACCTGAGGGTTTTAGTTTCATCTCTGCCTTATCCAGCAACATCCCTACAAACTGTGACACTTGGCTGATTGATAGCAGAGCTTCACGTCACATCACGGGTTACAGTGATCATCTTTTCAACCTCAGTGAAAAGGATTCTCATCTTCAAGTAATCATTGGGGATGATGCTAGTTATTCAGTGAAAGGGGTTGGCTCCACTTCTTTCCAACTTGATTCAGGCATTCCCCTACACCTTAGTGATGTTCTATTTGTCCCTAGTATTAAGAGGAACCTAATTTCTATTTCAGCTCTTGAAGACAAAGGATATCATGTGTCCTTCATTGATGGTAAAGTCCTTGCTTGGAAGAACTCTAACTCCTCTTCAGCTCGAGAGATAGGAGTTCGTCATGGTAGCCTCTACAGACTTTCAGCTCAGCCTATTCAAGCTCTCTCTCTTTGTTCCTCTAATCCAAACATTCTTTGGCACAAGAGATTTGGTCACTTAAATTTCAGAACCTTGGCATCCATGGAGAAAGCTGTCGTTGGTCTTCCTAAGCTGAAAAAGGATCATGAAGGTATTTGCAAAGGATGCGCTCTAGGTAAGAATAGTAAAAGTACATTTCATAGCAGTGAATCTAGAGCTAAAGGTATTTTAGATTTAATTCGTTCAGATTTATGTGGCCCAATGTCTGTTGCGTCCCTTAGCGGTTTTTGGTATTACATTACTTTCATTGATGATTTTTCTCGGAAGTGTTGGATATACTTTCTCAAATCAAAAGAATCAGATGAAGTGTTGTCTCGTTTCAAAACATTCAAAGCCTTGGTTGAAAATTCCACTGAGAAGAGGATCAAGACCTTGAGATCTAATAATGGTGGGGAATTTGTATCTGGAGACTTTCATAATTTTTGTACCGATGCTGGGATTAAGAGGGAGCTTTGCGTTCCCTATAATCCTCAACAAAATGGTGTGGCTGAAAGAAAGAACAGGACCATAGTTGAGTCAGCGAAAGCAATGATTCATGATCAAAACATTCCTATGTTCTTATGGGTTGAAGCTTGCAGTACAGCTGTCTTTATTCAGAATTGCAGCCCTCATCAAATTCTTGGTAACATGTCCCTTGAACAGGCCTTCTCAGGATCAAAACCAGATCTTAGCTTCTTTAGAATTTTTGGCTGCCCAGTAGTGATTCACATCCCAAAAGAGAAAAGGTCAAAATTGGAACCATCAGGCAAGAAAGGATTCTTTGTTGGCTACAGTGACTCTTCTAAAGCTTTCAGAATTTATGTACCTGGTCAAAGGCAGATTGAAATCAGCAGAGATGTCATCTTTGACGAAGTCATAGCTTGTGATCCTCCCAAGGAATCTGAAGTTGTAACTAATGAGGAAGATCTTGAACTCCCTCAAGATTCCACCATGGCTGCTCCGAACTCTCCTTCAGAGGTTGAGAGGGAGTGTGAAGATCTTGATGACCCTGCTCCTCTTTCTACACCAGCTGATCCCACAAGTCCCCACTCTTCTTCCTCGAATAAAAAGAGACCTCTATGGGCCAGAAATATTGTGGAGGAAGCCACACCTTTTGCAACTCCTCGAGGGACTTTCAGAGAAAGCAAACGGCCTCACAAATTTGCTGGTTATGTTGAGTTAACGAGTCATATTATTTCATCTGAACCTTCTAATGTTGAGGAGGCCTCCAAACATCAAGTATGGAAAGATGCTATGGTGGAGGAATACAAGTCCATAATTCAGAATGATGTATGGGACATTGTCTCTAGGCCCCAAGACAAGTCAGTTGTCTCATCTAAGTGGTTGTTCAAGATTAAGCATGCGGCTGATGGGAGCATAGACAAATACAAAACACGATTTGTGGCTAGAGGCTTTTCCCAAAAGGAAGGCATTGATTATGATGAGACATTTGCACTAGTGGCTCGATACACCTCCATCAGAACAATCATTGTTATAGCTGCAATCAAAGGCTGGAAACTCCATCAGATGGATGTGAAAACAACATTTCTGAATGGAGTCATTGAAGAGGAAGTCTACCTGGAACAGCCAGAAGGATTTATCATCCATGATAGAGCATCTCATGTGTGTAAGTTGAAAAGAGCCTTGTATGGACTCAAACAAGCATCACATGCCTGGTATGAGAGAATAGATAAATATCTTTTGGGTTTAGGCTTTCAAAAGAATGTAATTGATCCTAACTTATACTTAAAACTTCAGGATGATAAAATTCTGATCTTGGTTCTATATGTAGATGATTTGTTTCTCACAGGCAGTGATAGTCTTATCATCATGTGTAAGAGGGAGCTGACTTTAGAATTTGAAATGAAAGATCTTGGCATGCTGCACTATTTCCTTGGACTTGAAGTATGTCAGAACTCGGATGGCATCATCCTAAGTCAAGGGAAATATGCTATTGATATCCTGAAAAGGTTTGGTATGTTGGACTATAAATCCATGGCTACTCCTATGGAAGTGAATCTGAAAAGGCTGCATGATGACTCAATTAATTCAGATTTGGTTGATCCTTCCATGTACAGTCAACTCATTGGTTCATTGATGTACTTGGTGAACACAAGACCTGACATATGTTTTGCTGTCAATACGTAAAGTCAATTTATGTGTGAACCAAGGCATATTCATCATATGGCAGCCAAGCATGTATTGAGATATGTTCGTGACACCATTGGATATGGACTCAAGTATTCTTCTTCTACCAAGCTTAAATTGTAGGGATTCTCTGATTCAGATTGGGCAGGTTGTGTGCTTGATAGGAAGAGCGCTTTAGGTAGCTGTTTCAATCTTGGTTCCGCTGTAATTTCCTGGAGCAGTAGGAAACAGTCTTGTGTAGCTCAAAGCACAGTTGAGGTAGAATATGTGGCAACATGTATGGCTGCTAAAGAAGCTGTTTGGCTTCGAAAGTTACTTGGAGGATTGTTTGGACAGCCTCTCGAGCCTTCTGTTATCATGTGTGATAACCAAAGCTGCATAAAGCTTTTAGTCAATCCAGTATTTCATGACAGGTCCAAACATGTGGAAATCAAGTTTCATTACTTGAGAGACATGGTACAAAGGAATACAGTTGAGCTAAAATACATTCCTACTGAAGAACAAACTGCGGACATCCTCACCAAGCCACTTCCAAGGGTGAAGTTCTGTTACTTTCGAGAACAACTTGGTTTAGTGGAAAATGAAGCTCTTGCTGAGAAGGCACCTCAGGCGGATTGCTCCATCTCTTTTATGCATTCTTCTCTGGGAGAAGTTTGAGGTGAAAGCCCTTGACCCACCCTCTGCGTGTAGGTATGGTGGGATCACCCTCTGCGAGTAGGCAAGGTGATAATGCATTCTTCTCAGGGAGAAGTTTGAGGTGAAAGCCCTTGATCCACCCTCTGCGAATAACCATGGTGGAAGTTGTTCATGTGGATTCCATGATTTTGTTGTGATCTCTAAATAATCATGTTGAATGTTTTGTTATGATATTTTTTATCCATGGTCTAGATGCAGCTATAATGAATGGTTTGTGATTTTCATTATTATCCTCTAGATAGCTATGATGAACTCTTTTGTGTAAGATAACGGAATTTAGATGTATTGAAATTGTCTATTGATGTTGATTCTTTTGCAGCTGAACATGTTTGTCCAGGTGAATCATTCATAAGGTCTCTCTCTCGCTAAGAGGGAGTGTTGAATTTAATAGCTTCGATAGATACCTCAGTGAGTTTACATTTCTAATGGCTAATGCATTAACCATCATCGTCGATTGTTATGATGGTTGATCTCGTTAAGTTCCTGCAATCCATCGCGTGAATATCATTCACGACGGGCAACTTCACTGGTAACGTCTTAGACAGCTGTTGCTCCGCATTTCACCTCCCTCCAAGATGTAACATATATGGTTGTGGCGCTTCACCTCACTGGGCAGATCGCCAAAATATGGTGAAGCGTCACTTGTCGCGGTATATACATTAATTATGAGTAACGTCTTCAGCACATTCACAACACCATTTGAGATCAAGGTGTGAGTCGCGATAGAGTATACCTTTTGGTAGCAATTTCATGGTTGCGGTTAATCTATCGCGTGGGCCTCTACTTTTATTTGGCTCTCTGTCAAAGCATTTCATTTTCTCGATATCAAATATCATCTATGTTCTATACTTGATATCAGAGATTGCCGTCGAGACTATCTTGACTATCAGTGCACTTTCTTTGCCATCCAGACATCCTTCACATGCCGTGTCTAGCATCAGGTGTTTTGCGTAGCAGGGTCCTGTGTCGGGTCTCAATCCATCTACTGCATGCGTCATCAGATATTATCTTCGGTTGAGAGTTTGATGATGATCTTATAAACATCTTGGCTGCATTGTAATTTTGTTGGAATATCATTAAAGACAATATCATTCTGTGGGCTGGGTTGTTTCCCTCTACCAAGAGGGTTTTTCCCAAGGTAATTGGAGTGTGCCTTGTGTATCTTGCATTTTATATCTTTTTGGTTCAGACTTTAACAGTGTCTGATATTCCTTTCTTTTACATGCACTGATACTCTGATAATGAAGCCGTCTCTAATTTGTACTTCAAAGAATGTGCTTCTGGATGATGCCATCTCAGATATGGAATAGAATTGCTTGCACCGTTCTCTCAATCGAGCGCTCCACAAGGTAAATATATATTTTATTCAATCTTCTAATCTGCCTTCTTACCATGTTATGATGTTCATATTTATATTCATCATCGGCCAAGTGAAGAAGCACGATGGAATGGTTGTCTCCCATCATAATTAACAAATGAAAGAACATTATTGTTCACCGTAATAATCAATATGATTATTGTGGTGAACCACCGATAATCATGTGTGATTAACTATTATTTAATCTGCCAGCCCGATTATGCAAATTGGCTTAGTATGGAAACGCACATTAATGTAATGGCAAGTGTGATTAATATGTGGAATATGCTTAATATGTGGAATATGCTAAATATGGAGTATGTCACCCTCTAATCATATTCACAACATGTATGGACTTCCCTTAATCGCTGACACGCCAATTATTGCCGTTCCTTTCTTGTCTACATGATCTGCCATCGTTCAACAACTGAGTCTTTCCTACCTTGACCCACTGAAATATCGATGTGTATTATCGTTGTGGATTTCCATTATTTAGCTTAGTCGACGTGATAACTAATTCAATAGACGGCTAATTGTTACTAATGCTTCATATAACCTTTTAGTATGTATGTGGTTCTACCAACGATGGTTGATTATTAACGTTACTCTGCTACGACGCCAATATCGTCTTCTATAGCCGCTTGAGAATACACTGTAGATATTATCATTGTCTCCTTTCGTTTATAAGACTTGCCGGTATTATTCCTTCGCTAAAGCTTGGATATCGACCATCATTAAACCGATCATAGGCTTGAGACTTCATCGACTATTGTTCCTTATTCATTGTTTGGACACAAATGAAGACATATCTTGTCCCATTACTGGTTTATGCTGGCAACTCAAAATGCAAGCTGAGAGTTCTTTTGTCTAATCAAACCACCGCCTCTCTATTTATCTTGACTATGACTTTCGTATAACATGCATAGTTGATATTTCTTTATAGTTGCTAAGAAAATATATATTGTGGACTCATGGGATTCATATAAGTTTCAATCTTTAATTAAAACTTAAAAATCGAATGTTGCTTCGTAGGTCCTGAGTTTGCAGATGTGACACAATTTCAAAGAGGCCTTTTGATTTTGCAGCAGGTTTGCTCTGGATACAAAATTTAAGCCCCAGATTTGCTACAAACTTTGGTGTAATTGTGTAATTAACTTTACAAACTTTTCTTTAGCAGCCAATTTTTTCCTGAATTGCATGGACTCGTAATTTTTCTCCAAGGTGATTTTTCCACGAAAAATTGTGGGAAGTTTTTTCAATAACTCAGGAGCTTGTAATATCTGGAAGTACTTGTTTGGCTTCTAGACACAAGTATTTGCAAAGTTTTTCAAACATCTATATAATCATCTTATAATTAACAGTTGTGAAAGATGAAATGCTTGGGTGACTCGTCACCTTCTATGTATGAACTGTGTCAAAATGTAATCATCAAATCTTGCCCATGAAGTATTGCTAGAAATATCACGAGGACACTATGCTAGACTTTTTGCAAAATCACAGGTTTATTCAAAAAAAATCAGCAAAACATTTTTTTGACCAGAAAATCGCAAGTCTAGCTTAAGCTTTGGGTTTTTACTGACTTTTGGAGGAATTTATTTGCTAAACCTAACCCAGTTTTTTTCCTAACTAATCGTAAAAATCCCCATTTTTTTGTTAGCCAATTTTTCCCCAAGAAAAATAAGTTCACTAGTATGGTTTGAAGCAATGAAATGAGATTCGCCAAGACTCATGAGTACTCGGCGAGTTGCAAGGAAAGACAAGGCTGGCGGGTCTCTAGCGTTCGGACTCTGCCAAGTTTTTGCCAAACTCAGAGTCTTGGGACTTGCCAAACTCACCGAGTCTGGTGAGTCCCAATTGAAAATCTCCGCATGGTCGAGTTTTTAAAGTGAAATAAAAAACATAAAAAATAATGCTTTTAACTTGCCTTTATTTCATTTATGCTTGCTCCTCTACCCTAAAAGTATTGTCATTTCATTTGTTGGCAAAATAGGAGAAAAGAGAGCTGTGAGCAAAACTTGAGTGCATTGTAGGGCAACCAGCAAGGAGGTAGAGCAAAAATCCATTAATGAATCGCATTTGGGCAGCTTCATAGATAAGTTTGGTGCATCAAGAGCTGTCTACCAATGTTTAGAAGGAATTTTCATTTGATTTCAAGTTTGATTTAAGAGGTGAACTTGAATTTTTATGGTTTTTTGTGTTTTTTAACAAAAAGTGCATTTTTCTTTGCATTTCATTTCTTTTCTCTATTTTATTTTACTAGATCAAAGAAAGAACCCTAGATGTGTTTGATTTTTCTTTCGAACAAACCCTACATTTTCTGTATTAGTTTAATAATTATAATTTATAAATCACAAAATGCTAATTTTTGTATTTATATATTATTGCAGCAGCCTTGAGATTTTCAAATCATCCTTTTCACGATGTCCGGAACCCCAATTAGAAGGGACCCATGTTAGAAACATGTTGAGCTTATCCCTGGGCAAAAAAGAGGAGAGGTAAAATGTTCTTTTTGCAAAACAATTTATCATAAGGGAGGCATAAATAGATTGAAATATTCATCTTACACACATACCTGCCCATGCCCATGCCCATGCACACCTCCTAAGGTTGTTCGTGAGGTGCAAGTGCAATCAAAAACATTTGATATCCAAAAAAAATTGAAAAAGAGGTAAAGGGAGGAGTTGGCATGCATTGGTAGTAGTGGAAAATCTTCTTCCATGCCTCAATTTTGTCCTAGTGCTAGTGCTAATGTTGGTAGCATTGTTGGTGTTGGTGCTAGAGCTAGTGTCAGTGGTAGTGGCAATGTAAGCCTTGGGCCTCAAATTCATAAATCTAGGATAAATTCATTTTTATGCCATACACCATTCCTGATCCCAACTGTGGCTTGAGAACATGAGTTGGAACAAGGACATACATGATGCAACTAGACATTCAATTGGAGACTATAGTACTATTGCACCAGTCCATTCTGTGCAGCCAAGTAATTATTTTTTGTTTGATTGTTTTAAAATTTATAGCTTAATTCTTTGTCTCTTGGTTTTCTCAATCTCTTCTTTGAACTTACTGGGGTGTCAGTAAGGGGTAGTGATCACAAGTTTAGCCCCTTCTAATTCTGTTGTATGTTCAAACCCTCTCTTTGGGGGTAGTCCTAGGGAAATATCACCAAGCATCTTCTTGTGTTTACTCAAAATGGGTTGCATATTGATGTGGACTGCTTTGCTTTGGGGGTAGTTCTGTTGAGAATCATACATTGTGCAGCCAACTCCCCTTGTCCATGTCTATAGATCCTCTCCATTCTTTTGGACGATATCGAGTAACACTCTCAAAGTGACTTCTTGTCCATTATGTTGGAAGCAAATTTCTAGCTATGGGAGGTCCATAATGACACGTCCCAAGGAGTTCCCAATATCACATTGACATCTAGTGTTACCACATAAAAATCCTCTTTAATGGTGTGCTTCCCCAAGGTGTTTTTCTGCCAAGGAATTATCTTAGTACATTGAGCCATCGCTCGATTAGCTAGGGCTATTGTAAAACCCTTAAAGTTCTTGGTTTCCAATTTCCTTTTTGTAACTATTTCCTCATCAATAAAGTTGTGGGATGTCCCGCTATCCATGAGGGTGATTACCTTGTGCTCCTTTAGGGTACTTTTGATTCGTAAGATGGTAGATAGTGTTTCATGCTCATCATCATATCTTGCCTTCTTGCTAGGGATTTCTTTTGTTTCTTCATTAAATATTGCTTCTATATTATGTGCTCATCTTCCTTTTTCACATATTTGCCCAAGTTCACATGGTTCTTTACACTTGAAACACAATCTTCTCTTTCTTAGGTCATCGCAATCACACTTCTCATTACAGTGAAAAAAATCTCCCACTTCTCATTGCAATGAAAACATGTTCTTTCTTTTTGGAGTTCCTTCTTATGCCTATCTTTTTTATGGGGATACTTGGAGTGTGTGTTTGATGTAAATTTTTTGGGGTTGGGCTTGTCTTTTGATGAGGTAATTTCCAACTTCATTGCCTTTTGGAGTGCATATTCAAGGTTTGTTGGATTAAGGGCACTTCCCATGCCCTTAATTAATTCCTTTGATCATTCCACAAATAAGTATGTGAGTCTCCTTCAAGAAATTCTGGTACCATGATGGCTAGCTTTTGGAATTCAACAACAAAATCCTCTACCATTCCATGTTGATTTAGTTGAGTTAGTTCTTTAAAATACCACTCAAGATGTTTTGATCAAATTTTGTGATGAGTGTTTGGGAAAATTCATCATAAGTGGTTATATGTTGGTGGCCTTGGGTAATAAGGCCATGGTGCCACCAATCATGGGTTGTTCCTGTTAAGGGGAGTACGACATATTTTATGGTGTTTTCTTCTCTCATGGGGCCAAGTGAAAGGTTGGTGTCCAGTTTTTGGACCCGTGAACATGTAGTAAATTTCTCAGATCCAACAAAGTTGGGGAGGGTCATCTTACTAACCCTTTTCTTTAAATCTTTGTTGGGTTGCCCTCTTCTCCTATTAGGTCCAATTTGTGTTTTGACATCACAATAATCTCTAAAAGAGACATCCCTCTTAACTTTGAGATCTAATCTTGAGTATATTTCCGCAAGTTCTTCCAAATTGTCAAGGGTTGGATTATTTACTTCATCTTCTACCATGTGTTCTTCCCTCAGTAAGAAAGGTCTTGTTGGTCTAGGGTTTGACACCTTTGTTGGGTTGTTATTTTCAAGTGGTTGGAGTTAGTTTCCCTCCCAATGGTCTAGTGGGATCTCGAGTTTTTGTTATTCATGTTTTGGATGGCTTGAATTCAAAGTTGGGTTGTTCTTTCAATGTTTTCATTTTGCTCCATGAGAGTTTGATAGGTTTGCTCCATGAAAGCCCTCAAATCATAGCCATTTGTTTTCTCATGGTGGATGTAAGCTTCTTCCTTTCTCTTTTCAAATCCCTTTGTGACCGTAGGCAAGTTTGCATCAACTATTCTTCGTCCCTTAGGTTGGCAAGAATAATGCTTTAATACCAATTGTAATGTCCCCTTCCAAGTTTGCCCCAAAATCACAATTGCAACAAGTAAGGGTTAGGGTTATATCTTTACCAAGTAAAATATCTACTTTAAACAATATAAGCTTGAATTTAGACCCTGCAACCATAACCAAGGATACATATACATATATACTTTCAATTATTAGGGTTAGATAATAACATGTAATAATCTTTAAATCAACATATATAATATTTGTGTCACTCTTATTCAAACACATTAGGGTTTGGAGGTAGAAGCAAAATAGGCCCACTTGGAGCCATCCCGAACTAAGCCCAAGAGCAAACACTCACCCTCTTGGCCCCAATGCCAAGCAACACGCATATCCACGTGGGGTGATCTACCTAGTTGGGTGCTTGCACCTACTTTCCCTATGCATGCATCATCCCCCAAGGTCAATAGTTCATCATGGTGGAGTCGAAGAGGAGATCGTAATGGGTGGCTTCTTGTTCATCCTATCTAAAGCCCAAGAGCGGATCTTTGGCCTCTTGGCCCCATTGGTAAGCAACATGGACATCCACTAGAGGTAGCCTACTTAGATGGCAAGCTCATACTTTCCCCTCATCCTTACACCTCCTTCCTTCCCTATATGATGGGGGTTTACAAACAAATCTATTAACAAACATATGCATTTTATATCCGATCATACATAGATGTATATAAGAGATAAATGTTGACAAATAATGGATAGGCAATATGCATACTACAAGAGCAATTATTAAGATTGATAGATGATTGTAATAACAGCTCTGAAATGATCAGAGGTTTGTTGCTTTTGTTGAAATATGGTAGCTTCGGTCAGATATAGAAATGATGATCAATTTGATAATATGTGTGTGTGTATATATGAGTATGTATTGACATATGTATACACATATATTTAATTGTATATATATTCATGTCATCATTTGCAATAAATTCTGGAAATCGATGATCACTTATATAACTGATCGAAATCTACTATATTCCAAGTATATTATCGATCTGCATTTAGAGGTTATTACTTGCAGATTATTGGCATTTCATGTTTCATTTAGGATCCTGATCGAGCATCATTATCGGTGATCATTTCCAGATTGGATATTATTTATTTGTGCAAGATAAATACAGATCGAACTTGGTAAGCATTTATGTTTATTAAGTAACAACCCTCAATTAGAGATCGGGTGTTTAGTTAAGATGAAAAAGCACAATTCATGAGACATCTCATGAATGGACATGCCTCCACTTTGTGGATACATGTCCGCTCATGGGATGTGTCTCTTCCTTATATATTTAATGCAGATCCGATCCACAATTGGAGACATCGAAATTAATAAATGTTTTGCTCTTGTAGATCGAATACCATTAAGGAAGAAATTCAGACTCGTGAATTCATGATCAGTATTTCTCAATATTGATTTGGCATCAACTTTATATTTATCAAGTTCAATATTCTGATTATAATCTGCAAGAAACTACAGTGATTGTAAGAATCATAATTTGCAAATAGAAAAGCCATAGATAGATCAAATCTGAAAGAAATTTAATCATATTTAACATGGTATCAGAGCTAGGTTAAGAAAGATCCGATTAGATTTGAGAGTTCAGCTTACTCAAAATATAAATTCTATCTTGAAAGTATAATCACATACCATTCTTCATAATGACAAGTGATCATCGATATGTTGAAGTGCAGTGACTATATGGTTCCAGCAATGACATGGAGTCTACGTGGAATAAGAGTCTGGCAGAATATATCATTTAAAACGATATATATATTTTTGTTGCGGCAGCGATAACACACGGGTGATATTTCTTTGAAAGAAAGACCAAAATTAAAACAAATAGAAGTCTATGTCGAACACAACTTAAGAACTGATAAATAAGAATCAGTTAATATTGTCAGTTTGTGGTTATTATAAAACTTCATTCCTATGAGGAAGAGTCGACGGAAATGTGGTAATAGATCATGGGCTGCATGGCCCATTGCGTGTGCAAGGTCGATAGCCTTTGGCAGTCGTAAGGCATTGGCTTAACAAACAAGAGCAAATCCTCAAATTTGCTTTGCCAATACAAAGAAGGCAAACACCATTGATTGTGTTTGTGCTGCCCTAACTGTTGCTTTGTCCAAAGCTCCAGTCGAAATATTCGTAATTCTCTTACGATCATAGATGAGCTTCTAAAGACAAGGGAAATAGATTTTCCACAGAATGAAGAGTTGGGAGCACCTTCAAAGACCGTGGTGCAGCCCTTGGAGGAGGAGCTGATCGGCACATATTTTCACAAGAAGCTATCGGAGTTGAAGACATAGCTACTAGAAGATGACTCTGTTTGTGTCATTGGCGTCTATGGAATGCCTAGTATGGGAAAGACAACCCTGATTAGACACATCAACAAACAAGCAAAAAAGACATTTCATTATACAAATAACGCAGGAGTACCAGCGATTCATATGACAATATTTGTTTAGCTGTGGTATTTTGTCCTCATACCAATCAAGGGAATTTGGTTCTGTTGTGAGACTTCAAATTATCATTATGTATGAATATGAAGCAACCACTATTGTGATCAGGAATGGGGTGGCTCCACATCAAGACTGTTTATTAGTTCTTAATATGCAAATCTCATGCATTCATTCTGGACGGTTTAAATTCCCTATAACTGAAAGACATTGAGGCATGTGAGCTACACTTGGCAGCAAACCCAATTGAGATTGGATATTCCAAAATGATCTCTAAAGTCATAGTAGATAGGGAGTAAGAAAATTTGAACCCAAACATTTAATAATTGCACATAAATGATACTCATTAAGAGTTGGCATTGATACAAAGCTCACTATGACAGTTAAGGGTTATGGTTATACGAGGGACTTATCGACAATGACGGAAGGAGGTATCTAACAGTACAAATGTCAATTCCAAAGGAGGAATCAAAATAGAGGATGATTTATGAGGGTCTGGGTCTGCTTGTAAAACTCACAATAGAAGAGAGGACCTGTCTCTATAATGATCATAGACATGATATGCTCTTCCTAGCTGCAGTCATTTACTTCTCTGTGTTACTGATGCAAATTACTCAGTTGTGATTTGAGCTTGTTGCTTAAAGTGGAATTTGAGCTGTATATATGACGAAGAAGCAAATTGGAGTGATTTCTGCTTAACAACAAAAATGTATGTAACTAAGTGCAGATTGGAGATTGCATTAAAGATAGTGATAAATTTTGAAGAAATTAGTGGAGGTGAAATCTTGCAGAAGCCAAATATAGATCATAGAGGCATTCTTAGGTTGAGGTTTCAAACTTAATAGAGCACTGGTTGCTAATTGAGAGAACAAGCCTAGGATGAGTCATCTTCACTATGTCATGCTTCACCAGCATTCCACATCAACTGAGAATTGAAGCATGGCTTCAAACTGATCTGGAAGTATGATACACGAAGGAAATATGTGTTCTCTGATATGTGATGTGCACTGCATAACAAGCTTGTTGGATTCTGGAGAGGGGCGGGGATGAATCAGTAATCCCTGATTCCAAATACCTCTGAAACTTTTCTATGATTAACTCGGTTAAACACAATTCACTATTTATTGACAACAGTAAATAAACTTTAATAATTAGTAAATCAATCACATAAACCATTCATCACATGTAACACCAATATTTAACGTGGAAACCTAGCTTTGGGAAAAACCACTGTGGGAATTGTCACCCACTAACAAAATACTCTTTTGAAGTACGCCCAGTTAAGAGCCAATCCGGTTAAAGATTACAAAACACACTGTTAGATGTAACCCGGTCAAGGGATTTACCTTAGATTTGTTAGGATCTTCACCCTGTTAGGAGTGGCCTAGTAAAAGGACTTTGAACACTCTTTAGAATGTTACATTTTTCAAAGACTTTACAATAAGACTGTTAAGTCCACTTTGTTAAGAGATTTCTCTGTTACAAATGCTAATAAGCAATAGTAAATATATTGCCCTGTAAACTTGCAACTATCTTTGCATAACCAGATCTTTTGTGTGCTCTTCTATCTTCACTTCAATCCTTCACTTTCCACTGGCTTCAACACTTCATCAGATCCTGCTTTCTGACTCGGAATCTCTCTGTTCCTTCTTCACTGCATCAGTCGGTGACTTATCAACTCTTCAATTTGCCAGTCATTTGTTCATACAAATCCATCCTTTCTATAGACAATTTTTGCCGCTTAATCTCCTCTATTACGTTTTCCTTTGATCAATCTCCGCCATCCAATTCATTATACCTTGAATCTAGATCTCAGTAACACGTTTTCTTTTCACCTAGGAACTTGAACTTTTCTTGAAACTTGTTCCTTTTGTTTTAACCATTTAGATCTAAGCCATAGATCATCATCATGAATTTTCCTGATCATAGATCTCACTAACTTTCCTTGTCGTTATAACCATCCAACTCATCACAGCTAATCATTAAATGTCGTTCTGATCATTGTATTTAATATCTGTTCCTTGCTCAGTAGATAACTCTGAATTTTGGTTAACCTTGCTCGGTGCCTAAAACTTTCATGCTCGGTGTCTTGAGTTCCTTTGCCTTTACCTAGTGACATACTCTGCTCTTTACCGAATAACTTTTCCTTTTTACCGATTGACTTTTCCTGCTCAGTAGCCAAAACTGTTTTGCTTACCGACTTGACAAATCTTCATTACCATGCTTTACGGACTTAACATAATCATATGTTAAGTAGAAAACAATTATATCAATATAATCTAATCATTGTCTGATCTGTATCAATTGCCCATTTAAGTTCTTCAACTTCACAACATCTCACTTCTCCTTAACTCATTCAACTTATATCATATACCAAATGATATGACAACATAATATAAATCACAAATCAATTGTTTGACATCATTGACAAGACAACAACTGCTCTAACCTTTCTAATATCTTGTATTCCTCTGATCTTGGTCAGTCTTCATCATCATCACCATCAGTTAAACAATCTCCAACATTACTATCAGTTGTAGTAATAATCTCCCTCTTTGGTATTGATGGCAACACTAGCAATATTCAGTGTTCAATTGATGATGGTACACTTCACTGTCATTCATGTACTCCCTCTGAGTTGTAACTTCTCCTTTGTTGTACTTGATCTTCTTCTGTACATATTCTCCCTCTTTCAGTAACAATCATCTTCTTCAATAGATCTTCTATACTGTCCCTCTTTGACATCTTTTTCTGATCTTCTTTATTCTCCCTTTCTGCAATCAGTGCATCAACAATATTGCAATCATCATTGATATTCTCCCTCATAATAATCATCAATAGTATTCTCCCTCTTTGACAACAATGCGAAAGAAACATATAAATTCCTGAAAACTTTTCTTAGGCAGTACATTATACCTCAAATGTATAGATTTCTATTGCAGTCATAATCATTTTCACAACTTCAAGCTTCACCTAAAGAGTGAACACTAGCATCAACTCACAAGATAGATATTCTATTGAATACTTGAATTGATGCCGCATGCATCATGCCTTAGTGAACATTGGATAGGGGAAGAAGCCCTAACTTACCTTGCAGATACTCAAAAGCATCCTTCAATAGTGGTTTGGTAAATATATCAGCTATTTGTTCTTTAGAATTCACATACTCCAATGTCACATGCTTATCTTGTACTTGTTCTCTCCAGTAGTGATACTTAATAGATATATGCTTTGTCTTTGAATGCATCACCAGATTCTTTGATATATTAATAGCACTGGTATTATCACAAAAAATTGTAACTGGATCAGTAATCTATTCTCGCATACCTTCAAGCAATTGTTTGATCCACACAATGTTAGAACAGTTCATAGCTGCAACAACATACTCAACTTCGGCAGTAGATTGTGAAATACAACTTTGTTTCTTGCTTAACTATGTCACTAATCTTTCTCCTAAAAATAAAGCTCCGCCACTTGTGCTTTTTCTGTCGTCAATATTTCCAGCCCAATCAGCATCAATATATACCTTGAGATCAAAATCTCCTCCTTATGTGTATAACAAACCGAAATCTTCAGTCCCTTTCAAATATCTAAATATTATTTTCATTGCAGACATATGTGTTTCCTTTGGGTTGGCAGAAAACCTTGCCACAATACCAACTAAATGTGCAATATTAGGCCTACTATGTACAACATACTGTAGTTTACCAATCATGGATAGGTAAAGTGTTTCATTCACTTCCTTTGTGTCATCTTCCTTTGACAATTTACAACCAGTAGTCATCAATGTTTCAAACAGTTTTGATTCTTCCATATTGAAAGTTTTTAGGATCTCCTTGATATACTTTGATTGTGTTATGTAGATCTCATCCTTTACTTGTTGAATTTGAAGTCCAATAAAGAATGTAATCTCTCCAATCATAGATATCTCAAAATTCTTTTCTCATCTCTTCAACAAATGATTTAGACATTATCTCATTTCCTCCAAATATAATGTCATCAACAAATATCTCAACAATCAAAATTTTATCAGTACTATCACATTTCAAATATAAAGTGTTGTTATCACTTGTTCTTTGAAATCCAATCTTAACTAAATAAGAGTGTAGTCTTTCATACCATGCTTGGGGTGCTTGCTTCAATCCATAGAGCGCCTTGTGTAGTTTGCAGACCATGTCCTTGTTAGAATTTTGAACAAATCTTGCAGGTTGTTCAATGTACACTTCTTCAAAAATTCCATTTAAAAATGCAGACTTAACATCCATCTGATAAACTTTGAATCCTTTATAGGCAGCATATGCAAGTTATATCCTTACACCTAATCTATCAACAGGGGCAAATGTCTCACCATAGTCAATACCTTCTTGTGCATACCCTTTGTAGACTAATTTTGCTTTATTTATGATCTCATCTCCTTTCTCATTGAGTTTATTTATGAAAATCCACTTTGTTCCAATCACATTCTTATCCTTAGGTCTCGGTACTAGTGACCAAGTGTTGTTCTTTTCAATCTGATCAATTTCTTCTTTCATAGCATTAATCCAGTCTTCATTTCCTAGTGCATCCTTGACTAATCTTGGCTCAAACTCAGAAATCAAATATGTGTTATCTTTCAACTTACTTCTTGTCATGACTCCTACGTTCTTGTCTCCAATAATTCTGCTCAATGAGTGGTGTCTTCTCCCATATTTAGCTAATACAGGCTTGGTAGATTGTTCATCGGCGTTTTCATCTCTTGGTGGAGGCTCATCTTGCTCATCGGTTCCTCCTTGTTGCAGCTCGGTTGCATCAACCAAATTACCTTCCTGTACATACACAAATCTTTTGTAATCCTCAAGTTCCTTTTTGCTATCTTCTTTATTTCTTTCTGCAAATTCATCAATCCTCACATTTGCACTTTCAACAATTTTGTTAGTAGTCTTGATCAAACATTTATATGCTTTGCTCTTTGATGAATAACCTAGGAATATACCTTCATCTCCTTTAGAGTCAAACTTTCCATTTCTAGCATATTTCAGTATGTAGCACCTACTTCCAAAAATTTTAAAGTAACTTACATTTGGTGTATGCCAGTACCAAAGTTCATAAGGTATCTTGTTGGTTCCTTTCTTCAACTGTACTCGGTTGAGTGTGTAGACAACAGTACTTATGGCTTCCCTCCAGAATGTTTGTGCAACCTTTTTGTCAATCAACAATGTTCTAGCACAGTCAACTATAGATCTATTCCTTCTCTCAGCTATATCATTTTGTTGTAGAGTCCTCGGTGCATATACTTGTCTTTTGATTCCATTTTCATTACAGAAGACAGTAAAATCATCAGAGATAAATTCACCTCCTCTATCTGATCTTAAACATTTCAGTTGTTTACCTGTTTCCCTTTCAACTTTAGCTTTATACCACTTAAACATTTGGAATGCATCAGACTTTTCCTTTAGAAACATAACAGACATCATTCTTGAATAGTCATCAACAAACAAAATGAAATATCGATCTCCATAATAGCTTTGTATCTTCATAGGACCACAAAGGTCAGTATGAACTAATCCCAAAATACCATTGGTAGAATAAGGTTTACTTGAGAAGCTTGACTTAGTCATCTTACCAATCTGACATTCCTTGCACATCACTTTATCAAGTTTGCATAATTTCGGTAGACCTCTGACTCTATTATTTTTGCTCACTTTAATCATGTTATCAAAATTTAAATGATAGAGTCTCTTATGCCATAGCCATACATCCTCAATTTTAACAAACAAACAACTCTTTGCAGTAGTATCAAGATAAAATAAATTACCTTTAGATTGTTCACCAATTCCAATCAGATCTCCATCAGTACCATAAATCTTCACCTTTCTATTCTAAAATTCCAGTCGGTGGCCAATATTGTCCAGTTGTGCAACACTCAACAGATTATAGTTTAGTCCTTTAACCCAATACGCATCATTACATCTTATCTTTTCATTCAATACAATGGATCATTTACCTTTCACAACACATGGAGCATCATTGACAAATCTGACAAATCCTCCATCATACTCTTCTAGATTCTCAAATTTGTCAATATCATCGGTCATACGATGTGAACATCCACTATCAATAATCCATGGGTCATTCTTACTTACATGAGAAACAAATGCTTTTTCATCTTCATATTTTTCTTCATTTGAGTCTTCCTTTACAGCAACATAAACAACTTCATATCTTTCTTTTGTATCATCAGATTCATCATCAGTTACACCTTCCTCAACTAGGTAACAAGACTTCTTACCTTTATCCTTGTAATTTCTAAATCTTCGGTGTCGGTTGTCCCTTTTGTCATTCTTATTATTCATGTCATTGTCAGGACATTTAGATGCAATATGACGAATCTTATTACAATTGAAACATTTCAAGAGTAATTTGCCTCTGCACTTTCCTTTACCTCTTGGTAGTCTTTTAGCCAACATTGCTTCCAATTCCTCTTGTTCTTTCTCTTCGGTTAGGGTACGATCATATTCATTTCCATATTAATTATTGTGATTCTCTCTTCCTCTTCTTGAAGTTCCAATACTCACAGATGATTTGAAGGCAGTTTCAATGGTTGGTAGACTATTATCATAATTACTTAGCTCAAATGCAGTCAACTTACCGATTAGGGCTTCAAGAGTAACAACATTGTTCAGTATAGATCTCAATTCCTGAATAGCAGATACTCTAATAACATACTTGGAAGAAAGAGTTCTCAGAATTTTACTTACCACTTCTTCATTAGTCAATGATCCACCAGCACCTCTGATGGCACTAACAACTTCCTTGATTCTGCAACTATATTAAATAATGTTTTCTTCATCCTTCATTCTCATTTCATCATACTTTCCTCTAAGACTATCAGCCTTAGCTTTTTGTACATGTTGATCTCCTCCATAAATAAGTGTAAGCCTATCCCACATCTCTCTTCAATTAGCACAATCCTTAACATCATTGAATTTAGCATCGGTGAGGGAAGAAGCAATCTTTATCATTACCAAGTTGTGTTCCTGCTTTTCTCTCATCTAATCAACTATCATGGGTCCGGGAAGCGGTGGAGTGTAGTCATTATCCAGAAGATTTAGTGCAGATTCTCCAATCCCAGATAGATACAATCTCATCCTACTCTGCCATGTTGAGAAACTTTCCTTGTTCAGCTTAGGTACTTCTCTCCTATACATCTTCGGATCTTTTACTCAAGTCTTTCAAACTTATCTCTCTGGCATACTAAGCTCTGATACCAATTGTTGGATTACGGAGAGGGAGGGGGTGAATCAATAATATTTGATTCCAAATAGCTCTGAAACTTTTCTCTGATTAACTCGGTTAAACACAATTCACTATTTACCGACAACAGTAAATAAACTTTAACAATCAGTAAATCAATCACATAAATCATTCATCACATGTAACACCAATATTTTATGTGGAAACCCAGCTTTGGGAAAAACCATTGTGGGAATTGTCACCCACTAAGAAAATAGTCTTCTGAAGTACGCTCGGTTAAGAGTCAATCCGGTTGAATATCACAAAACACACTCTTAGGTGTGACTCGGTCAAGGGATTTACCTCAGATCTATTAGGATATTCACCCTGTTAGGAGTGGCCTAGTAAAAGGACTTTGAACACTCTTTAGAATGTTACTTTTTTCAAAGATTTTACAATAAGACTGTTAAGTCCACTCTATTAAGAGATTTCTCCATTACAAATGCTAATAAGCAACAGTAAATATATTGACCTGCAAACTTGCAACTATCTTTGCATAACCAAATCCTTTGTGTGCTCTTCTATCTTCACTTCAATTCTTCACTTTCCACTGGCTTCAACACTTCATTAGATCATGCTTTCTGACTCAGAATCTCTTTGTTCCTTCTTCACTGCATCAATCAGTGACTTATCAACTCTTCAATTTGTCAGCCATTTGTTCATACAAATCCATCCTTTATATAGACAATTTTTGCCGCTTAATCTCCTCTATTACGTTTTCCTTTGATCAATCTCAGTCATCCAATTCATTATACCTTGAATCTGGATCTCGGTAACACGTTTTCTTTTCACCTAGGAACTTGAACTTTTCTTGAAACTTGTTCCTTCTATTTTAACCGTTTAGATCTAAGTCGTAGATCATCATCATGAATTTTCCTGATCATAGATGTCACTAACTAACTTTCTTTGTCATCATAACCATCTAGCTCATCATAGCTAATCATTAAATGTCATTCAGATCATTGTATTTAATATATGTTCCTTGCTCGGTAGATAACTTTGAATTTCGGTTAACTTCGTTCGGTGCCTAAAACTTTCCTGCTCGGTGTCTTGAGTTCCTTTGCCTTTACTGAGTGACATACTTTGCTCTTTACCGAATAACTTTTCCTTTTTACTGATTGACTTTTCCTGCTTGGTAGCCAAAACTGTTTTGCTTACCGACTTAACGTAATCATATGTTAGGTAGAAAACAATTATATCAACATAATCTAATCATTGTCAGATCTGTATCAGTTGCCGATTTAAGTTCTTCAACTTCACAACATCTCACTTCTTTTTCTCCTTAACTCATTCAACTTATATCATATACCGAATGATATGGCAACACAATATGAACCAAAAATCAATTGCTTGACATCAATGACAAGACAATAACTAATCTAACCTTTCTACTATCTTGTATTCCTTTGATCTTGGTCAGTCTTCATCATCATCACCATCAGTTAAACAATCTCCAACATTACTATCAGTTATAGTAACAGAGCTGTGTATGATGATCCAATGATGTCATGTGTTTGCAAAGGATGTTCGCTGTCAAGGAACAAAGGTTGCAATGGTAATGGAAATACATATCATTTGTTTATGTTCTGCTGGCCCAAGGTACGTGGTGTGGCCATGAACCCCGTGGAACATCCTCAAGATGGAGGAAACCACTAACATATAGGACCTTCTTTGGAGCACCTTGCATCTTCTCGTGAATAATGAGATAAATACTTTTATTATCTTTTGAATAGTACATTTATTGTAGTCACTCTCTTATATGTATTCATAAGAGCTATTTGCCTTGATTTTTTCCTTTGTCTTCAGGGATGTTCTAGCAGGAAAAGAAGAATGTTACATTAGGTATACTACCAAGGCATTGTGCAAGACTCGATCTTATGAAAGTAGCTTCAAAATGATCTTGGATCTATTAATTTCATGTCATATCTGGATCATGCTAGATGATGTGAGTCTTTTGAAAGATATCTTCTATGATTGGGATCATGTATGAAGGGTATCCTTCTGCAACAGATGAAGCAACTCGAGGATTTGTTTAAATTGACTATTAAGGATTATATTGGTTCAGAGGGAGAAGATCGTGCCAAGATGACTTCTCTAGTGACCAAGAAACTGTAGCAATCTAGGAGCAGATAGTAGATATGCAATACATGGTTGTCACATTCTTGGTGCTTTGCTTGGAACCAGCAAGCTAGCAAAGAAAGAACTTACTATAGTCTTGTGACCTAGCTCTGGACTAGCTCTATGATGTACCAACATTAGAGATAAGTATTTCATAAACTTGAATAATGTTCATTAATTCATACTATAACATTTGGATGACAAATCTTGTATGCTTCTATGATTGGTATTTTCCTTCAAGATAGTTTAGTCTTATCAACTATTTGTAATCTCTCTTTGGAATGCCTTCAGGATGGATCAAGAAGCATAAGAAATTGCATTCAAGGGAAAGAAAACTTGATACTTGCAATTATGGAACTAAATTGAAGATGGATATCAGATTCAGAGGGAGTTTGACAATCTATGAGAGGCAAGAGGTCAGAAGGTTGATATCACATTCAGAAGAAGTCTGACATTTCATCTAAGGCAACCTTGGACGAAGAGGTTAGAAGGTTGATATCACATTCGGAAGAAATCTAACATTTCATCTAAGGCAACCTGATCATGTAGTAGATGACGAGAGTCTCTTGGAGCAAGACATTTTCATGATTAAAACCATGTATGCTTTCGTAACAGAGGAAACTGCTAGAGGATCTGCCAAATTGATCTTTGAGGATTTTGATCATAGAGATTCAGAGGGAGTAGACCATGGAGAGATGGTTTCTTTAGTATTTAGAAAAGGTACATTATCACTGAACGAACGAACGGCCGATATTCTCACCAAGCCTCTTGCCAAAGTAAAGTTTGTGCATTCTGAGACTAGCTTGGAGTTATGGAGAACGAAGCCCTTGCTAAGAGGGAGTCTTAGCATCAGTGATTTCTTGAAATGCATTTTATTGGATTCTTCTCTGTGAGAGAGAAGTTTAAAGTGAAAGCCTTGTTCCACCCTCTGGGAGTAGCCATGGTGGATCCACCCCCTGATATGGTTCTTGGTAGTTGTCATGTGTGTGACTCCATGACTTTAGGGGCCCCCCTATGTACATTATTGAAAGGTGATGATTTTTCTGATAATGAACACTTGTATTTGACATTGTAAAGTGAAGACTTTACAATGATTAGTTTCACTATCATGATAGATATCATGCGACTTGATATCTGTGGATGTCATGATAGTATCTCTTGGACATTTTGATAGATATCATGAGACTTGATATCAATTGAAGATCATTATGATCCTTATGAGATAATCATGGTGGATCCTTGGATATGCCATGATTTATTATGGTAGACATCATGAGACTTGATGTCAGTGCACATACTATTGTCGGGTAATCTGGGTAGTTAGACGGTTGGTTCATCCGAAGGAGTTACACGGGTGCGACGGTTCGCCTCGCACCCCTTCGGACGTTATATATATGTACTTGTCCCTTTGATAAAGATACAATGGTTATGTACGAAAAACTCTTATGAATACATGAATACAATGCTCTTTTATATTCTATGCTGAGTACTTAATTGTCTGTATGCAATTATTGACTATTACCCCACGAGGGTAAACACATACAATAATTAAGATGTGTTATGAAGAATGTCATGTGACTTGACACTCTTAGAAGCATACCATATCTTCTGATATCACGAGTAAGGTGATATCACTATATACTTGGTTAGTTTTATCTTCCCTAGCTAAGAGGGAGTGTTGAAATATGGTAGCTTCGGTCAGATATAGAAATGATGATCAATTTGATAATGTGTGTGTATATATATGTCAGTATGTACTGACATATGTATACACACATATATATATTTACTTGCATATATATTCATGTCATCATTTGCAATAAATTTTAAAAATCGATGATCACTTATATAACTGATCGAAATCTACTATATTCCAAGTATATTATTGATCTGCATTTAGAGGTTATTACTTGCAGATTATTGGCATTTCATGTTTCATTTAGGATCCCGATCGAGCATCATTATTGGTGATCATTTCCAGATTGGATATTATTTATTTGTGCAGGATAAATACAGATCGAACTTGGTAAGCATTTATGTTTATTAAGTAACAAACCCCGATTAGAGATGGGGTGTTTAGTTAAGATGAAAAGGCACAATTCATGAGACATCTCATGAATGGACATGCCTCCACTTTGTGGAGACATGTCCACTCATGGGATGTGTCTCTTCCTTATATATTTAATGCAGATCCGATCCACAATTGGAGACATCAAAATCAATAAATGTTCTAGTCTTGTAGATCGAATATCATTAAGGAAAAAATTCAGACTTGTGAATTCATGATCAGTATGTAATGTCCCTTGTCGGGTCCTATGGAATTTGAACCGATTTCTTCCTGAACATATTAGCTATCCCACAACTCTTATAACTTTATATCTTCATGAACTGTTCGTATATGTATATGGAACTTCCCGTGCATTATGAGATTGTGATTCTTCAATCATTGAAGAGTTCTCCCTTTATGATAATTGCAGCTCTTTAAGATGGCAAGGGATTGCTCCTCTTAACGTCCAACTTATCTTAGTGCTTAATAACAACTTACACAAATCAATGCATATATGGAGTGCTTTGAAATATCCCCTTATGTGGATACTTAGGTTTTTATCTAAATTCTTAATTTGCAAGAGACTTCTTTCTATTTTGATGTTATATCTGCAAGGATTATATTGCCAAACAACAATTCTGATATGATTTCTAAGTAACTGATAGTGTACTTGGTATATGATTAAATTCGTCTTTGATCCACAATATCAACTATATAAAACACTATATCCACACTGTTTGAGATAATGTGAGCACGGTATTAGATATCAGTTTGTAAATATAGATAGATATCAATCTGCAGATATATGGATCGGATGAGGCATATCTGATTTGGTCGAAATGCTGATGTAAACAAGTAATTGATATGATATTGATCTGATATCCGATTACTGTAGATATGAATCCAAGATGTGATAAGAATGGATGAGTAGAAAATACTATCACTATATGATATTGTTCAATTATAGAATTTATATCAGTCTGAAAGTAATACAATGATCACTGTATTTGATGCCTCCACTTTACGTATTTCGCTGAATGAATATCCTCTTCAATCGATGTGGGTAAGGGAGTCTCTGACCCGCGTTATGTTTCTTCCATCCATATGCCAACGATACTGAAAGTAAAAAATGGTTCCTGGAGAATGTTAATTGATAATCCTCTTTTCTTCCTTCTTGAATGAGTTTCATACAACTCTTATATCTCTCAATCGAGGAGTGGTGACCCATGAGTTTGACAATTGCTACCATCATAATCAATATCTGAGCCCTGAGACTAATGCGCACCATTTCATAAATAATCGTTAGTTATATCAAGACTCCCACATAATCTTCGTCTATCACGAGCTTCCATCGCTGCTTGCCTGCGTCAATGATATTTAATCTGCATGTTATTGTCTATTTACCCAAATTTACTTACTCTTAATGATGGTGTATATAATCAATTTGTAGTGATGAAATATTAAAGTCCCGATATGTGTAACATATAAAATGTTAATATAATATTAATAATATTATATTATATATTAATATATATGAGTATTATAATAAAATATTAATATGAAGATAATATTAAGATTATATTACATATTATATTAATATATAATTATTATAATTTCAATATTAATATTATACATTATAATATTATGCTTATTATATTGTTATTTATTATTATTTATTAATTTATATCTATTATTATTTATTTGGGAATTATGATATTATTTATTTATTTTATAATTATTATATTTATTTATTAATAATATTATATATAATATTATCTAAGTTACCAGGGGTCGCCCCTGACCCCTCCGAACTGGACCAAGTTCGAACTGGTCCGAAGTTCGGGTCCAGTTCGCCTATAGGTCCGGGTATATATGTTAATCATAATACTTCAGTAATTTCACTTTTAATGCAATGCGTTTAGTTGGTAGAGTGAGAAGGAATGTAAATAAAGCTATCAGTGGTTGAATATAGTAGATGTAGTTATAAGAACATGCAGTATATTCAATAATCACTTAAACCATAATTGATCAAAATTCTTAATTGAACCAACAAAGACCTAATGATAGATGGTCAAGTGAGCAGATGAATGTGTTTCAGATGTTAGCCGTAACAAAATCAAGTGAATGGGAACAAATAGGTTGGTTAAATAGGATGCGATACTTTATCTGTATTTCAATTTCCACATTCTGGGAGTAACGATTGTAGATTGTAAAACATTTCAGTTTATAGTATTGTGATCAATTCTTGATCATGAGCAAGAATTTTAAGATACCGTTAGAGTAAACTTAGCAATGAAATCAGGACCAAAAATGGTTGAGAGTGATTGTCTCCTCTTATTGTTAATTTGTGTACAATTCTTGGTATGGTTTTGTAGGAATGTATAATATGGATGGGTATATTTATGGTGTTTTTGTTGTTTAAATGTTGTTTTTATGATACTACGTGACATTCTAATTTTAACTCATGCTTCTAGG
This sequence comes from Chamaecyparis obtusa, assembly GCA_027943335.1. Classification (NCBI taxonomy): domain Eukaryota; kingdom Viridiplantae; phylum Streptophyta; class Pinopsida; order Cupressales; family Cupressaceae; genus Chamaecyparis; species Chamaecyparis obtusa. Next base: position 2,378,869 of record BSBK01002290.1, on the reverse strand, counting down.
CTTCATAAATATGTATATATTTATATTTTTTAAAATCTTACATGTTTTTTCGAACCCGAACCCGAACCCCTTTTCAAAATTTTGTCGAACTTGCGAACCGGTTTTTCGAACCTGAACTTCGAACCGAACTCGAACTGGTAACTTAGAATATTATTAATAATATATTCTTCTGTTATCATAATAATAATTTAATTAATTATATATCATAATTTATTATTATGATTTAATTATAATTATATATATATATATATATATTTTTTTTATTAAATTATTTAATCTTATCTTCAATTCTCATTATCATCAAATTTCGCTCTAGAAAGGGGCCATTACAGTCCGCCCTTCCCAAAATTGCTTGTCCCCAAGCAATTACCACTTCAATGTGAGTAGTTTCTTCTGTGCTCCTCTGATATCATCTTGCCTTACACATTTGGATTGAATGACCCTGAAACACAATTTCAACTTGAGGTGAGAACTGCAATAATATTATTATGAATATACACTTAAATAATCTAAAGATATGTCATAATATGCAATTTGAATTCTTAAGAAACAATTGAAAAGACAAACTTATCTTGATCTATTGTAGTAGTTATGTTCTCCTCGGTTAAGTATTGCTTTGCTCCAAGAATGTCATAATCAATTTTTGACACTCACTAAGAATGCCTCTTGATCAAGCTTTAACGCTCACCAAGAACGTCTAAATCAAGTTTTGACACTCACCAAGAATGTCTCTTGATCAAGCTCTAACACTCACCAAGAATGTCCTTGATCAAGCCTTGACGCTCACTAAGAACATGTAAATCAAGTTTTGACACTCACCAAGAATGTCTCTTGATCAAGCTCTAACAATCACCAAGAATGTCCTTGATCAAGCCTCAACGCTCACCAAGAACGTCTAAATCAAGTTTGACACTCACCGGGAATGTCTCTTGATCAAGCTCTAACACTCACCAAGAATGTCCCTGATCAAGCCTCGACACTCACCAAGAACTTCTAAATCAAGTTTTGACACTCATCAAGAATGTCTCTTGATCAAGCCTTGACGCTCACCAAGAAAGTCTAAATCAAGTTTTGACACTCACCGAGAATGTCTCTTGATCAAGCCTCGACGCTCACCAAGAACGTCTAAATCAAGTTTTGTCACTCACCAAGAGTGTTGTCAATCAAGATTGACACTCACCGAGAATGTCCTTATATAGTTCATTGAATGCTTCTTAACAAATTAAGTTTACATAAATATATTAATTACTATTTTTGCATTACTGACTAACACGAACTATCTAGTTTATTATCACATCTAGGGGTGAACCTCCTCAAATCTCCATTGGTTTTCTGCTTGGATGTTATTGACATCTCCTTCATCATACTTTGTTCTCTTATGTGGTGCTTCTTCGTCTTTTCTTGCTTCAATTCTATGGACTTGGCTCTTTTTCCCACACTTGTGCCCTTGTTCACATGGCTCTTTGCACCTAAAGCATATACCTTTCTTTATTATTTCATCTCTCCCTTGGCATCAATGTCCCGTATCCCACTGTTCTTTGCAGAAATAACATTTTCTTCCCCTCTCATCTTTCCTTGATTCCTCATATGTATGTTGTGTCTTAGTCGAAACATTCTTAGTTCTTTCCTTCAAGGAATTTGATTCAACCTTCTTGGCCTTTTGTATTTGCTTCTTCTAGCGTTTGAGGCTCTAGAGGATTTACTATAGTTTTGATGGAGTCTTTAAGCCCCTCAATAAACATATAAGTGAGTCTCCTTTGGGATAGATCTAGAACCATAACGGATAGACTTTGGAATTGATTGGCAAATTCCTCTATGATCCCTGTTTGTTTAAGATGGGTTAACTCTTGGAAGTACCATTCAGGATCTCTTTGGTCAAACCTACTCATGAGTCTTTGAGTAAATTCACTATAGGTAGTGATATTTTTATGGCCTAGAGTAGTGAGACCATGGTGCCACCAATTGTGGGCTGACCCGGTTAAGTGGAGTATGGCGAACTTAATGGCATTTTCTTCGGTCATGGGGCTGAGGGATAGATATGTATCTAGTTTTTGGACCCATGATTGAGCGGTTTCCTTCCCTGATCCCTCAAAACATGGTAGAGACAACTTACTTATCCTTGATTTAAGGTCCTTGTCAGCATGATTCTTCCTTCTATTTCTATTTGCCATGGTTTTGGTCTCATAATATTCCTTAAAGGGAATAAGTCGCTGGATTGCTGGTTCTAACCTTGCATACATTTGGGACAATTCTTCCACACTATTTGTGGTTGGTTCCTCCTCGTCTAAAATGGGTTCTTCTCTTGGAAGGAAAGACAGAATGGTAGGCCCGAGTGCAGAGGTTTGAGTCGAATGTTCATTTTCAGAATGATTGTTATGGGTATCTCTTCCTGTATTGGGGATGTGTCTTTCATTATGATGGCTATTGTTCATATTTTGAATGGCTTGGAGAATTAATTGGTTAGTTCTCTCAAATCTTTCATTGGTTTGTTCCATGAAGCTTCTCAGTTCACTTGCCAACTGCTCGGCCATAGTTTTTGTGTCTTTCTTTCGTTTATATGTTTGCATGAACTATTCTCCACAGGATGGCAGGATTATGCTCTGATACCCCTGTAATGTCCCTTGTCGGGTCCTATGGAATTTGAACCAATTTCTTCCTGAACAGATTAGCTATCCCACAACTCTTATAACTTTATATCTTCATGAACAGTTAGTATATGTATATGGAACTTCCCGTGCATTATGAGATTGTGATTCTTCAATCATTGAAGAGTTTTCCCTTTATGATAATTGCAGCTCTTTAAGATGGCAAGGGATTGCTGTTCTTAATGTCCGACTTATCTTAGTGCTTAATAACAACTTACATGAATCAATGCATATATGGAGTGCTTCGAAATATCCCCTTATGTGGATACTTAGGTTTTAATCTAAATTCTTAATTTGCAAGAGACTTCTTTCTATTTTGATGTTATATCTGCAAGGATTATATTGCCAAACAACAATTCTGATATGATTTCTAAGTAACTGATAGTGTACTTGGTATATAATTAAATTCGTCTTTGATCCACAATATCAACTATATAAAACACTATATCCACACTGTTTGAGATAATGTGAGCATGGTATTAGATATCAGTTTGTAAATATAGATAGATATCAATCTGCAGATATATGGATCGGAGGAAGCACTAATATCTGATTTGGTCGAAATGCTGATGTAAACAAGTAATTGATATGATATTGATCTGATATCCGATTACTGTAGATATGAATCCAAGATGTGATAAGAATGGATTAGTAGCAAATACTATCACTATATGATATTGTTCAATTAAAGAATTTATATCAGTCTGAAAGTAATACGATGATCACTCTATTTGATGCCTCCACTTTACGTATTTCGCTGAATGAATATCCTCTTCAATCAATGTGGGTAAGGGAGTCTCTGACCTGTGTTATGTTTCTTCCATCCATATGCCAACGATACTGAAAATAAAAAATGGTTCCTGGAGAATGTTAATTGATAATCCTCTTTTCTTCCTTCTTGAATGAATTTCATACAACTCTTATATCTCTCGATCAAGGAGTGGTGACCCATGAGTTTGACAATTGCAACCATCATAATCAATATCTGAGCCCTGAGACTAATGCGCACCATTTCATAAATAATCATTAGTTATATCAAGACTCCCACATAATCTTCGTCTATCACTAGCTTCCATCGCTGCTTGCCTGCGTCAATGATATTTAATCTGCATGTTATTGCCTATTTACCCAAATTTACTTACTCTTAATGATGGCATATATAATCAATTTGTAGTGATGAAATATTAAAGTCCCGATATGTGTAACATATAAAATATTAATATAATATTAATAATATTATATTATATATTAATATATATGAGTATTATAATAAAATATTAATATGAAGATAATATTAAGATTATATTACATATTATATTAATATATAATTATTATAATTTCAATATTAATATTATACATTATAATATTATGCTTATTATATTGTTATTTATTAATTTATATCTATTATTATTTATTTGGGAATTATGATATTATTTATAATATTATTAATAATATATTCTTCCGTTATCATAATAATTTAATTAATTATATATATATATACATATATATATTATTTAATTATTTAATCTTATCTTCAATTCTCATTATCATCAAATTCCGCTCTAGAAAGGGGACATTACACAGTATTTCTCAATATTGATTTGGCATCAACTTCATATTTATCAAGTTCAATATTCTGATTATAATCTGCAAGAAAGTACAGTGATTGTAAGAATCATATTCTGCAAATAGAAAAGCCATAGATAGATCAAATCTGAAAGAAATTTAATCATATTTAACAGCTTTCTTATGCCCGATCTAAATGTTATCTTCTTGATCGATTGTTGTAATTGCTTCTATTCTATCATCTTCTTTGAGGCCGAACTTGTCATTTATACTTTCTCATGGCTTTGAAGAGGCATGTCTCTTCCAATGGGCAATTGCTTGCAACGATTGTCCCCTGTCTTTATGTCTTTTGACCCTTCACCAATCACACCTCTTGGAACTAATTGTTGCCTTAGCTAATCCTTCATTCATTTGTTATGTGATAGGTTGTGGTTGATCACCGATGTAGACTTTCGATTGAAAAATCGTGAAGTCTTGGATCAAGATGATTTTCCTTATGTTGTGTCTGCTCTTCTTGTGGTACGGTCGTGTGACAAAAACTCTACTTGACCTCCTTGTCATTTTTTATTGTCATTGAATGAATGAATGAAAGATTTTAATAACGTCCATGAGGCCAAAGCAGCCTATGGGACCCCCAAAATATCACACACCCCATAATAGGGTGCCAATTTGTAACTTCTTGTTTAAATCTGCTCTTCGACAAATTTTGATCACTAGGTTTGCTGTTCTATCTAGCTGTGTTTCTTCAAATAAATGACTTCAATTGTCCGCTTCTAAAAAATCCACATATCTGGAATGGATGTCATTGTATGCTAGGCATTCCATGATAAAATGTCACTCTGTCTCTACCACTCCCATGTTGCAGAATAGGCATATCCTTTTTTCCCATTCTTCCTTGGGTATCATCCATCTACCTTTTTTGCACCTCAAATGATGAGAGATAGTCCTAAGATGAGCTATAAGTATTTTAGCTCTCCATTTAATATTCGCTCCTATATATACTTTTTCCTCATGGTCTCTCGTGGGATTAAGTTATTCGATATAGTAGGTTTTTTATGCCCAATTTACTTTGACCATATGTTACTCCTGAATTTTTTACACAAATGTTTTTATTCTAAGTTATCACATTCGCTCCCTGAATGCTGAGTCGAGATTTGGTTCGTTGCAAATTCGAATTCGCTGTAAATTCTGCCATAGACACTCAAATTCGCAGTAAAGTCTGTCAGAAGGACCCTGTTAGACTTTCTAGCGAATTTGGCAGACTTTTGAAACGCACGGAAGGACCTGGAACAAATTTGGAGAGAATTTGAGGCGAATTTGACTGAAAACGTCATTTTCCTTGACTTACCCATAAATTTTTTTTGCCATTTTAGGTTCTATTCGATCCTTCAACCCTAAAAGTGACTTTTCTATAAAGTTTTTTTGCCATTTTATGTCATTCGTGCATTTGTGAATAAGAAAAACTTATTTGCTGCTGCTGCATATATATATACAGACGAACCCAAAACGAATCCAAACCCAACCCAAAAAAGTTTTGGTCGAATTTCAAACCCGAATCTCGAACCCGCATCCGTACCAGAATCCGAGCCGACAACTTAGTTTTTATTTCTTCGTTGTTATCCAAACATTCTTGTATGTTCACATACCACTTTTTTCATCCATTTGTCGTTTTGCTTCATCCACGTGTTCTTTCTTCTATCTAGTCTTTCCTCCATAATCAACTTAGGCCAATAGTAATTTTCCATATTTTGAGTTTTCTTTAGGTAGCTCAACAACCGGACCATTGTCGAGGCTTCTAAAGGAAAGATACTGGTTTATGCCAATAAGATCTCACGAGGAATAACAGTTTTAGTTTTGAGGTTGTTGATGATTAGATGTTTTTAAATTCTTTCTACTTGCTTCCATTTCTGATCTGACATGCTGCTGCCCCAAATATCACATCCGTAGAGGATCACTGGGGTGACCAACAAACCAAAAAGCATTTATCTAATCATGTAATACTGCATAGTGTACACCACCATTTAGTTTTGATGGCTGTGGATCATGGTTCTTGACAATCAAAAAGAATTTTATAAAATATCAACTGCAAACTATCATAGGAAGTAACAGAATGGGGATCTAGAAATGGAAAACCAAATGCTGCATTTTAAACTCTTTCTGAAGCTACAAACGACAAATTCAAAAGTAGATACTGAAATTATGGAAGGCATCACTCATTTTGTTCTGGAACAGAGCATGTCCAAACAATTATAGATCACTTCAAAATTATATGGGTTCAGTTTCAAAACTTGTTCCTTTCACATTAAAAAGGGAAGCTAAGTACCATAAACACGACATAGGCAATCAAACCATTTCACTTATTCAGGAATGATAAAGAAATGAAAACAGAGATCAGAATTGTGGATGAAGAAGGAAATCTAGATTGTCCTTTTTTATTTTTTATGAAAGCCATGAGAACAAACAATTGCTTCAGCATGCACTCAAATAGAGGTTACTACCTAGTACACTGGGGACTTGAAGCTAAGAATGTAGGTTTAGGTATATCCACCAAAATGAAGGAAAAAGTGCTTCAATATTTTAGGTTCTGTCAGGCCTCCAAGGCTCAGACTGTTTGTAAAAAGTTTGAGCACCTTCCTTTTGATTGATGGGTCCTGAACACTATATATATTACCAAAAACAAAGTGCAAATTGGCAGGGATAATCAAGAAGCCATCTGGAGTCCAAACAATCAACTTCCCAGTGACTGGTTGGAAAATTTATCTGTCTCAAACAAGACCCTTTCAGCAAATGCATTGAAATTGAGAACTGTCCTACATGTGATGATTGATTTTTTGGAATATATGCTGTAGTTGTACCGTTCCAGTAATATATGGATGGATTAACATAATTCTGATGCACGTTCAACTAAATATGGTTTAATATTGGCTCACTTCAATTATCAGGTTATCTGATGACCTGAGAGACACTAATGGCCCATACGCATGTAATGCTGAAACATCTAAATATTACTTCACTAGCATCCACCTTAATGGATTTAGAAGAAATAAAGAATGAATTTTTTTGAAACTCGTCTTTGTGCACTGCTCAACTTATGGTTCCAGAGGAATCAACAGCTTTCTTGCTCTATGAATTTTTTTACCAACACCCTATGTTTAAGAAGGGATACTTTTTTGCTTGATTTTAACGATTTTTGGCATTATTTAGTCCGGCATATCTTTGTGGTAGACTTTGTTCAAAACAGTACACTAAAACAAGCATAAAAATTGTGGAGCTGAAATTTGAACTTTCTTAAAGGAAGACTAGTTTTTTGTCTGGACTCTGAAATCTAACTTCATTTTCTATACTCATTTTTACCAAACAATATTTTAATCTAGCTTCAAATACAACAAATCATTACCCGTGTTTTTCTGCTGTCTTTTGTATTTTTTGCTGGTCTTTGGTTGCCGTTCTATCTGTCTTATCTTTTGCAGCCTGTTTTGTCTTGGTTTAGTCTATGGAGCTCATATGTCATATCTGATTTTATGTAAGAATCTTTTGTAAGAAGGGTTCCGGGTCCCTTCAAAACCTGTTTTTTCCATAATAAAAAACAAATCATTACTTCTTGTGATTTTGGCCAAAGTCATTATTGAATGTTATTATATTGAGATGTCAAGTAAAACTGTATCACTTTTACCATCAAAGCTCCAGGCATCCAAGAATAGAATAACTTCTGACCAACAACAGACTGAGAGAACTTACCCATAATTTTGGCACTATGCTTCATCATCTCTTCAAGATGATATTTGTATCTTGAATCTGTAAGAAAAAGGCAATTCTGATCATTAAATTTAACTGTTTCATGGGATTCTAATGTTTCCAATTTCTAGCTGATCAACTATTAAAAAGTTCATCAGCCTCTGACTTTCCTTTGCAAAAGGGACCACTTCTAGAGCTTACCATTGGCCTGTTACAAGTCAAAGCATCCTAACCATCGCTCTTTAAAACACTTTGATGCCCCTCAGACTTGGAGAAATTCGTCATCTTTGTCTCATACAACCTTAGAATAAATATCAGTTAAGCTAATTACACCGTCGGGATTCTCATTAAGACTTACAAATGGCATCTGAGTGCCTTCTTGCCTGTGTGACCTGTTAATCATTAACCGCATTACACAATGCAAAAGATATCCTTCTCTAGTGACATTTTTTGGAATATTGGCAGACCTTTTCCCACCAAAATGAACATTGTCCAATATCTCATATGTAACAGCATTGGGAATAAAAAGTGTTTTCAAAAGTTTACCCAACCACATCATAGCCTGATCAGCCATTCCAAGGCTACAAAAATGACTAAGCAATGTATTATAGGACACGGTATCAGGGACAAAACCCATTTTAAAAAGTTTATCTAACAACGTAACAGCCTGACCGAGCAATTCATTGCAGAGCCCATCCAAAATTGTATTGAAAGTGAATGTGTCTGGAGAAAATCCTGTGGCAACAAGGTTCTCAAGGAGATTAAAAGCTAGATGAGTCATATTTGTAATGCAAAGACCACATATCAAAGTATTGTAGGTAATAACATCAGGAGCACAACCACTGCATGACATCATGTCCATGATCTCCAAAGCTTGCTTCATATCAGCTGCCTTACAGTATGCATTAATTAAAATATTGTAGGTAAAAATATCAGGGGACAAGCCATTGCTCGGCATGAGGGTACGAAGCTGATTTGCTGTACTTATCATTTCCTGTTTACAGAGTCCATTAATGAGAGTATTAAAAATAACAACATTAGGCACAAGCCCATTTTCAACCATTTCCTTTTCTAGCCCAAAAGCTGAGGATAAATTTCCTTCCTTGCAATGTCCATCAATCAATGAGTTATAAGTGAAATTGTTTGGAAAAATGTGTTGTTTTACCATTTTCATAAGGAATTTATGCGCCTGCTTTATGTAGCGTATCTTGCAAAGCCCGTTGATAAAAGCAGTGTAAGCAATTACATCAGGGGAAATTGCTTTTTTTCCCATTTCTGCCCACAGCTTGAAAGCTTGCTGTACATTACCATTCTTGAGAAGTCCATCAATCAATACAGTGTATAGGATTTTGTCAGGAACCAAACCTTCTCCAAGCATTTCCCTCAAAAGCAAATGTGCCTCCTGAATATTACCTTCCTTGCATAACCCCATTATAAGTGTAGTATAAGTAATCACATCAGGGAAAAGGCCACTCTTGACCATATCATCGAACAGTTTGAATGCAACACTTGTACAGGCAACCCTGCAGTGCCCAGCAATAATTGCATTATATGTAAAGTTGTTTGGAACCAGACCATTTAGAATTAGTTGATTTAAAAGCCTGCTTGCTTCTTCTATCCTCCCAGCTCTACAATGTCCTGAAATGAGCACATTGTAAGTGCATATATCAGGAGGCATGTTCCTTTCAAGCATGTAATCTAATATTTGATTGCCCTCCTTTTCTCTGCCAAACTTGTAGTAGCAAGCAATGAGTGTGTTTAATGTGAAATAGTTGGGAACTAAACCCTTCTGGAGCATTTTGTTCAAGAGATGGTTCACCTGCTCTGTGTGGCCAGCCTTGCAATGCCCGAAGATGATGGTATTATATGTTATCACATCAGGAATGATATCCTTTTCCAACATTTGATTCAAAAGCCTGCATGCCGTGTCCAAATTCCCCACCTTACAAGCTCCGTCAATAAGAGTATTGTAAGTAGTGATATCAGGGCCACAACCCCTGTCCATCATGATCCACAACAGCTTCCACGCTTCTTGAAACCTGCCCTCTTTGCAATACGCATTAATAAGTGTGTTGTAAGTGTATACATTGGGCTCGCACCCATACTTATCCATCCCTTGCATGAACTCAGTCCCTTTCTGAAAATCTCCTATCTTACAAGAAGCGTTAATGATTGTATTGAAAGTTCTCACATTGGGCAGAATGTTATTGCCTATCAAAATTGCCAATGCTTCCACAGCTACATGTGCCCTGTTCTGTTGAATCAAAACGTTTAAAAAAATATTGAAAGAATGAATACAAGGCCTTATACCAAGACTCTTCATTCTATAAAATACATTCACTGCATCGCGAAGCATTTTGGCTCTCACAAGGGCCCTGAAGAGGAAATCAAAAACTACAGAATGGGAATGATAATACCCACCATTGATACTATTCCACAAGGTCTCAAAAATCACCAAAACTCCTAAGTTTCTCTGCACCAAATAACGTAGCACATCTTGTGCAAGACCCCACATGTTTTCCTTCATAAGAATATGAGTAACATTGCAACAGAATGGAATAAAACATTGCCCATTTTTTTCTTGTGAAGACCTCAGTTTGAAAAGTCTGAAGGCTAGAGTTGGATTACGTAGTAATTTAATGATCTGAACCAACTGAAATGCAGTCGTCTCTTGGATTAGCTCTTCAATAGTACCCCAATGCCCTTGCTTTAATGTCTCGAAAACTCTGTTAAATAACTCAAGATTTTGACCTGAATTTGTTTGCATTGAAATAGTACAAGTTGGAGGTGGGTGTTGAGCGTAAATGCTGGAAACCCTCATAAGGGCATTTTCGGATTGAGTTGTTCCATTGTTGTGAAAAAATATTCTACGGAGATAGGTGTGGAGGTGTGTGTGAGATACCTGTATATGCTTTCCCCACCTGATGTTTGCTGCCATGGGGTCTGAACAACTCCTCTTTCATTTTTCTCATTTTTGTAATTTTTTCTTGTCTTCTTGGGGGTTGTGGATTTGTTGGCCTCTTGTCATTAGATGGGATTGGAGCTGGCTAAACCTTTTCTCCCTTCATGCTCTGAGACCTGCATTCAGGGTGAAATGTATTCGTTTCCGGAATGGAACAGGTTCATTTATCATTTTAACATTTTGTAAACAATGTTATGTTATTTGAAATTTATACACTAAACCTGAATCATCAATATCTTGGAGGACATGGTTTGACTGCGCTCTTCGTCATGTGACCGGCCGCCTCTGAGTAACGATCCTCTTCTCCTCGCACCTTTCGTTTGGTTGCTGGAATTAATTTGGGATAGGAAAATGGGAATTGGTGAATTGGTATAAACTAATTCTAGTTTTGGTTCAAAATGAGCATTCAGCCAATTCCAGGTTCTGAGATGGATTGGCTAAATGCTCATTTTGGACCAAAATTAGAATTAGCTTATACCAATTCACCAATTCTCATTTTTCTATTCCAGTTTAATTCCAGCAACCAACAGGTCCTAAGTATATTATATTATTTTTACATATACTTAGGATCTCATTAATAAAAAATTGTAAGATAAGATAAGATATTTTTCAGTTCGAGGTTAAACATAGCGTATGGGACAGCTTCACAAATTAAGCCAACTTTAGTAACCTGGTTCTTTTTTTGTGCAAGTTGATGATAAGCACTCCCAACTTCTCAATGCACTTCTCGCTAAATAAATTATGCCAAGAATTATCAAGATAAAATAATTGCAACTTGTTGTTCTTATATGGCAAGGTGTATGTATTTGACTTCTATGTTTGTTAAAAAGGTTAAAGAGCTTCAAAAGAATGTTTTGAAATTTTAAAAAAATGGATTATTTTTTTATTTTTTTTTGTGAATCTAAAATATGTTATTTTTTGTTGCCTGAATATTGTTTTCTTAGGTCTATAAAACTTGTATTTGGGAAAGCTTGTATTTAAAAACACTATTTAGAAGTTTGTTAGGTAAGATTGATTCTACTTTGACCAAACCCCTAGATGGATCAATTTAATGATTATGAATTGAGATTGAATATAGCAAGTAATCATGGCCAAATTCTTATATGTTGACACAAGTGAGTAATGTATTATGGATGCTTATATTTTGCTCTTCAAATGCTCACTCCAAAATTTAAAAAAATTGGGTTCACTTTTGCAAATCACGCAACCTAAAGCAATCCTACAAATAGTAGATTTTAACCTAAGTGGGTAATGAACAAGATGAGGAGCATGGTTGATCCTTGGGAATGGCTATAATGGATACAACTAAGGCTCAAGTTATATGTTAGCCTTTAACAAAAAATGGACCACTTGTAGACTTGTCATTACATAAAAGAAAATTGAGTCAAGTGAACCCAAAATGAAAGGGAAAAGTACAGGGTATAGAATTTTCAGAGTTACATATTGGCCCCAATTTGACTTGTGTGTCATTTACTAAGGATGCATGTAAAAGAAGAACTAAAGTAGCCAAAGTAAAAATACAGAATTATTTAGATACTCATAAATATGATTTGAATAAGATGCAAATGTTGCTTGGGCATTTTTTTCTCAAAGAAAGCTAGGCTCCATACAATTTGCTCCTATGGTCATATTTGAGACATTTGTTTTGTTTGCATTGTACATGCATGTCTATCTTGTCACTTAGATAAATTCTTGGGACATTTTTAATTGCATTGAAAAATACACTAGGATTTTTTATGTACAATTATGTAAGTAATTGTAATTTGAATCAACAACCTACATCTTATAAGTAGGTGCATCATCATCTATGTCATGCATGATCATAAAAAAAAAGTTAAAATATTATTTACTTTCAAATAAATGTGAGTCATTACAATTGGAAGGATCATTGCATATGCAAAATACTTGTATGCATGCATGTGTGTCTATGTGCTATATGTGTTTGTATGTAAATGTATTCATATATGTATATGCTAAACTCTAAAGAATCTAATTCATTGACTCAAGGTTTCCTTGAATTTAAGTGATTTTGTGTGGAGCGTGAAGAAAATAACTATACAACCTCAAGTAGTAGCAAATCCTATGAGCTCAATTCCTCACATATATAACTAGAAGATCCAAAGTATCCCTACTCTTTCTTGCTTGAATTCCACACCTCCCTATTTTTATCATTATTTTCTAGTCTTTCTAATAGATTTTGCAATTAATCTAGAAATATTAGTTATAGTTTTAGTAGATATAGTCTTAATAGCAACGATGGCACTGGTAGAGATAGCCCCTACTATCTATAGAATAGAATTGATTGGTGTTTCAATTGTAGCAACACTTTGAATATGTATGTATGTACATATACATATATACATATGTATGTGTATATATCTCTATATATATGTGTATGTATCTCTATATTTATGTGTATGTATCTCTATATTTATGTGTATGTATATATGTATATGTATATGTATATGTGTGTGTGTGTATATGTTTGTATATGTACACACACATATACATAAATATACAAATAGATATATACATGTATATGTATGTGTATGTAGATACACACATATACATAAATGTGTTTGTGTGTCTATATCTAGGTGTATATATATGTACACACACATATATACACACATACATACACAAAGTGTGCATGTGTATATCTATATACACAAACACACACATTTGTGTGTGTATGTGTGCATATATATATATATATATATATATATATATATATATATATATATATATATATATATATATATATATATATATATATATATATATATATATATATATATATATATATATATATATATATATATATATATGTTTGTGTATGTATGTATGTATGCATGTGTGTGTACGTGTATGTATGCATGCATACATACATGTATATAATGTAGTGTTGTAAATTGTACTCCTTTAATTAATGAGTTCAATTACACACTCTCCTAGAACTTGTTTTAATTTTCCACTCCTCTAAGCATTTTGGGACCATTTCTTAATACTCCACTCAAGAATATGAGTCATGTCCTATTTTAAATCTCAATACACTCATCTTTGGGCCCTTATCTTAGAGTGCCCTTTTTGGTATATCATCTCAAAGTTTATTTGGAGTTCTATCTTATTTTGAATTTCAATGCACTTGATTCCTCACTTAATATTGTCAATCTTAACATAGATCCCAAATCTAATCTTAGGCCCATACAATCTTTCTTCCCTAAAAATTCAAGCCAATTTTGTTGAGGCTATGTGGCTTAGCTACATAGATCAATACTTTTTGGCCGAAATTTTAGGAGAGTAATGTGTTGGCCTTAACATCATTGGATCTAATCTTAAATTTAGGGTATGACCATTGTAAGTCGGGAAAAATGCAAAATAACTTGACAACCCTATAAAAGGCATCACTCCTAGTTCATCTCATGATCTCTCATTTACAAGTTTCATCTCAAGAGAAAATATTCTTCCTCAAGAGAATGTCTAAGTTTAGGGAGAATCAAGCTACAAGGCATCTTCAACTGTGTTTTCATGATGAAATTTGTGATGATTTATCATGTTATCACATCAATTCTTAGAGGACTTATCCTAATATCATTACATCATCAATCAAAGGTATAATTATTTCAATTAGGTATTTCCATTCAAGCGTTTAATTTCAAATTTAGCTTCTACTCTACCATGGGTAAGCTCTCTGTATATGTGTAAAAATGACCTGTATTGAGCACGCATAAACACTCAAATGTTAGTTGTACATGTGCATATAAAAGATCTTAAACTAACAAGAAAATAATGTTTAAACTCATTCCTACACTATTCTCCACATAACCTTGGATGAGCATGAAGCAAGTACACCCAAGACTTGTTTGATTTAAGCTCTTATAGAGGTTGTGGGTGTGCTCTCCCAACACAAATATAGATCCTGCTATGAATGCAAGGTAAAACAAAGACTGAACTACTCAAGGAGGAGCTATGGGAGCAACCCTAGTCAAGTACTCAATACAAGACATCAAAGAGGCTCAAGGAAGAGTTATGGAAGAAATCCTCAAGCTCAATGGCATGCAAGATTAACACTACAAATGAAGCTAAGTATGGAATCAAACTCTATTCTAAATCTTCAATGAAATCTAGCAACTACCAAATGGTTAGTAAAAAAACTCTAAAATACAAGAAAACAAACTAGCATTATAATTCTACATGCAAAATGATGGATGGTTTGCTTGAGGCCAGGGTCTTATTTATAGAATTTTGGAGG
Organism: Chamaecyparis obtusa; assembly: GCA_027943335.1. NCBI lineage: Eukaryota > Viridiplantae > Streptophyta > Pinopsida > Cupressales > Cupressaceae > Chamaecyparis > Chamaecyparis obtusa. The sequence continues at coordinate 2,363,709 of BSBK01002290.1, read as the reverse complement.
GTTGTGGTGAGGTGGCATCTATGTGGAATCCACATAGGTTCCACCAAGGAGACACATAATCCATGCAAAGTCCAAGACTTGCTCATACATGTGTGAGAAACTTGGGATGTGAAAGGTCAATGTGTACTCTAAGTACACATGTAAGTGTGTGTAAGAGATGTGTAAGAAAAAGACCATTTTCATACTTTGGGTAAGTGTAAGAAGTGTCATCAAAAATTGTAAGAAGTCTTGTTTAGGCAATTTTTAGCAATTTTTAAATATTTTCTCACATGTGTGTGAGCAAATAATTAGGACTAATGGGTGTAGGAATCTAAAAATTAGCCTAATTAACCTTAGTTAATTAGTAAGTAGACCTATTAGATAGAAAGTGATGTGTGTAAAATAACATCTAGGTTATGTTTAGGATTAAATAAAATTTAATTTAATCATAGTTTAGTAGAAATAAAGCATGTGAGGGAATAAATAAATTAAAAAATTATTTAAAATGGAAATATGGAGAAACATGTATTAAATTAAATTTAATACATTAGGAGGGGTAGTACTTAAATTTAATTTAACTAAAATTAGTGCATTTATTTAATTAAATAAATTTAATCAAATAAATAGATGAATTTAACAAATATAATTAATTAATAATTAACTATAATGTTATTTGGGGTCATTAATTACATTAAATTTAACTAATGTTAAATGGACGAGTTTATGTGTCTACATTTTGCCCCTCTTTGATGCAGTGTCAAAAATGACATCATGTTAAAAAAAAAAAACATAGATGCCTTAGAGGGAAAACGGGACCTATAAGGTGCATAGAGGAAAAGTCAATAGGAGGATGTGCCCCATCGGGAAAACAGGCCAAAGTAAATAAATTTGGTCAATTTTCACGAAAAAGGAGGGGAAAGGACTTTGCATGAGTTATTTGGAAAAAAGGGGGAAAAGAAAAGGCAAAACAAGAACCCTTTTTTGAAAAAGTGAAAAAAAGGGGTCCTTATAAAAGGGCAAAAGGGGGAAAAAGAATTTATTTGTAACCCAAAGGAGGAGAAAAGAGGAGAGGAGAGGAGAGGAGAGGAGAAGAAGATGGCAGGGTGACAAGATAGACTACAGCTGGGAGAGAGGGTACAAGTCTACCGGCAGACAGCAGACAGGGGGGATTCGGTGAGTGCACAAACTCTTCCTTGTGTTATTTTGGCATGTGTTTATATTTTTGTAGATTTTTGTGTTGAAAAATGTGGGTAGGGTTTTAGGATACATAGGGGGAAAAGGGGGGCAGAGACGCCACTAGGCGCCAGCCAAAAGGTAGGGCAGAGCCGTTGGTAGGCAGCCCCACCCCCTCTCATGGGTGGGGTGCAGTCGCCCACCCATGGGTGGGTCAGTGCTGACTTGCCCGCTAATGTGCGTGACTAAGCCGCCCATCTATAGACGGATGACTCCACCACCTGTCGTTGGATAGGAAGGGCCACTACCCAGGGCGAGGAAGACAAGGGGGACCTACTCCGCCCGCCCGAAGGTGAGATGGGGATAAATGGTGATGAGGGGGGGATAAGACAAACAAAAAAAAATTGGTGTTTTTGGGATTTGTTAAGGGGGAAGCGCAGGGACGGGGTTGATTTGTTAAGGGGGAAGCGCAGGGACGGGGTTTATGCTATCTGTCGAGGGGGGGAAGTGCAGGGACATGGTTTTGGGAGTAAGGACTAGGGCTGACAAGGAGTGTTGGGTGACTGGATACAAGTGTTGGCAAGTTGGCTATACTGATGTATATGACTTAATATAGTGTTTTCATTATGGAAACAAATTCATATAGTAGTTTGGAGTTAGCGCACTTGATGAGAAGATAAGAAATCAGTTAAGTGTTGAAGACTAGACAATGTACAGAGTTCCTACAACTCAAAGCTTCAGCGCATGTGCGTACGATAGAATTATGGTGTGTGCCCTGGAAGTTAAGTTGGTTGGACTATATGCATGCTTAGTCTATGAGCACATGATCAGATATGCAAGTATGAGAAAGATACAGGCAGTTGAAGTTTCATAGCCAGTGTGTGCCAGTGAAGAACAGAGTAAGCAACTGACTGTTATCATTTTGAATTGTGGCTATATTCTAATGATGTAAAGGCTATGCGCCTATTGAGATTAGGTTATCAACATGTATACATGTTTGATTATAAACACGCTTAAGCCAATTCATTTGGAAGTGTTTTATGTAATAGGTTTAAGGGCCGACCTAGTTGTTTATTTTGTATGTGCATATAAATATGAGATGCACCCATTGTAATTAGTATGGAGGTTGATATAGAGTTGTAATAAGTAGAGCAGAAGTGTGCAAAGAGTCTATAAGATGTATTAGAGCTTTGCAAGAGGTCAAAGCATCAGTGCATCAAAGGAACTGATTTGACAAGTAGTGTCACAGTGATTGTTCATCCAGCAAATATAGTGTGTATTTGAGATCAGAAGGTTGTAGCCTTCACAACTTGAGCAATGAGCTCTAGGACAGTGCGTCCACTCCCCTAATAGGGACTATTGTAAAAGACTCCTAACAGGGTCTAACCCTTGACAAGGTCTATTGTACTTAATGCATTGTAAAGCAACTCCTAACAGGGTTAAGGATCTTCTAACAAGGATCACAAAACACTAGTACAGAATATTAATGGGTGTCAATTCCCACCGGGGTTTTTGTCTATTTGGGTTTCCCCGTAACCATATTGGTGTCATGTGTTGATTTTATGTTTCATGTTTCATGTTTATGTGGATGTTTATTTCAGTACTTAAGCATTTAAGTTCGGTTTAAAGATTAAAGCAAAAAGATAAAATACAGTGAACACTAATTCACCCCCCCCTCTCAGTGTTCCCATTCCTAACAATTGGTATTAGAGCTCTAGTCCTCAGAAAAGAAGTTTAACCACTTGAGGAGATCATGGACAAAGTAGAAATAAAACATCTGAAAAGAAATCTTGAAGCCGCTCTTGAAGACCTGGACAAATCTGAAAGAGAAATTGAAGAACTAAAAGAAAAAGTTAGTGATGCTCAATTAGTTATCAAAAAGCTAAGAAGGGATCTGAAAGAATGTTCCACCGGTGAATTGGGGATAATGGTCAAGAAGCTGAATGAAGAAAATGCATCCTTAAAAGATTAGCTTGAAGAATTTGATGATAAATTGATCAACAATCAGGAATTCTATAATGAACAAGTCAAAGATAACCTTCAACTCAATGAGGAATTAAGGCAAGAAAACATGGAAATCTTGGAGCTAAGGAACAACAAAGAAAGCTTGGAGTTTGAATTAAAAGAAGAAAAGAATCACATCGACAAATTACACACAAGTTCTGATCTAATAGAATCTCAGTTATATGCAAGAAGAGCTAAAGGAGATACTAGTTGCATCAGATACAATGAAGCACATAATCAGATTGACAACATGCGAGCAAGAATGAATGCACTAGAAGACTCTACTGATACTAAGAAGATTGAAGATCAAACCAAAGATAATGGTGAACCACCTAAGAATGAGCGCAAGCCAGTAGACTGCACTTGTTTTGCATGTAACAAGCATGGACACATATTGAGGAACTGTACAGAGGTAAGACCTTTTAATGGTTACTGTTATTCATGCATAAATTTGGTCATAGAGCTATGAATTGCAAGACTAGTAAAAAGAACAAGATTCAGCACGATTAGAGAAATTAGAATCAAACAAATATAAGTTCTTAGAATGTTACATGTCAAATATGTAACTATAATGGTCACTCAGCTAGACAATGTAAAATGGTGACTCATGTCAATGCGCTAAGGAATATAAGGCCTCCAGTCATTTTTCACTCTTGTAACAAGGCTGGACATATCTCAAAGTTTTGTAGATCACAGACACAAGGTCGGGAAAGCCCTAAAAAGACCAAAGAACCAGTATTGGATTTTGAAGGAGAAGTTAATTTTGTAAAAGCTTCAGATGATGCGAGCTTGATTCAGTCAAAAGGAAAGAAGGAAAAAGTTGATGAGTATGTATTGGATGCATCCACAGTGGATGCACTCTCTACATCTGGATGAATGGACCTAAGGGTCATAGGGGGATCTAATTTAGCTCTAGACCACTGTGTGGCTGGTATACTCACTCTCTAAGTATGTGCCTTTGAACTTAAGCTTTTGGAGAATAAAGGAACCTTCGTGCAAGAGCGCACATACTGATTATTCATAGAATAAAAAGTTGGAAATTTTTAAGTGACAGCCTGGTTTACACGGCAAGTATTAATGGCAGAATTTTCACTTTAAGTACATAGAAAGCTTTTTGATTACTCATTGCATTTGAATTTAGAGTGGTTGGAGAGTAGACAGAGCTTTAGAAGTTATTATGAAGACTTGCAGATTGATCTATCAGTGATTAGCAGTACATTTGATCGGTTGCAGAAACCCTAGTTCGTCATGTCAATTTAGAAGTCTTTAGATTATCTTAGAGAACATTTGGAAAGTGATAAAACAAGTAAGTGATGGCCACTCCCATAGTATTTGATGTTGTAGAAAAGAAAAGATATATGTTTAAGAAGCATCCATTTAAGTCTACCCTAGATGATTTAGAGGGAGCATTCTCCCGCATGCCTATGGGTGTTATGCATGTCAAAGACATTAGGGCATACATTTACTATAAGAAGGAACCAATAGGATTGGATAGATTAAGGGCACACATGGAAACCATGCTAAAATCAGACAAAACCTTCTTGGATGAATATGCAAAGTGGAATGATCACCCTATATTGGAGTATGCTACAACATATGAGTTCTATGAGACAGAATGGATTAAAATACTTCTGAGCATAATTCATGATGACCTAATTTGAATAGGTGATGTGCCAGTAAGAATCACTAGTGACCTAATATATGAGATGACAAGCCTATCTAAGGTTGGCACCATCCTTCCTGTGGGCAAGGATGTCAAAAAAGTTGTTGAGCAAACATGTAAGTCAAAGAGTGATAGGCGCGGGATGAAAATTGAGCCTATTGAGCAAGCAACATACCGATTAGGGCTTCAAGAGTAACAACATTGAATTAAATATAGATGTTGAATTAGATGTATTTTATGCTTTTAATGTATCCGAGTGCCTACATCCTCGATATGTTTTTCCAGTACTCCTTGGTCTAGAGGTTTCTCTTTGCCTTCTTGTTTTTGTTTAGAGAATGTCGCATCTAGTTAGTCATTTCCTAGATAGTGAGTATTTCCACATGTGTGTTAAGTTAGATCTTTCTATCTTTGAGTATCTTTTTAGAGAGATATATGTTCTCAGGTCAAATTAGATTGAATAATAATCACTTTGGTAAAATAAAATAAAAATGGTAAAATAGATCCATGTGATCTATGAGAATAAATCGGTAAATGAACTTATATGGATAATCATGGTAGGAACTGTACTTTAGGCTTAAAAAGAACATTGTTATGAAAATAGACAACATAGTAACTTGGATGAACCTTGCATGTTAATCACTTTAACAATAGCGAATTAGTGGATGCATGTAACCGCCCCATGAACCTTAATAGTGTGCTTGAGAATCTTTGGAGTGTTGTAAGACTTCCGCTTGCATATGAAGATATGTAGTTGTGTCATGTTTCTTGCACCTCTTATATCACTTAATGTTTATTATTGCAATTGGTTGTATTGTTGTAATGTTATTAGTTTATCTTATAAAATAAATATTCATGCTTGTTTTAATCTTAGATCAATTCCTATTTAATTAGGAGGTTAATATAAAAGAGAAGTTAATTGGTATTCTTTATTGAAATCAAATAATATGTTTAAAATTGGATGGTTAATTTTAGTCAACTTTAGTCAAACTATAGTCAGATTTAGTCAAGTTTTTATCCTTGTGTTGCTATGGTAATTCAAAAAAATTAAATTAAGTTAAATTTGTGACTTTAATCTTAGAGAGAGGTTGACCTGATCAATGTTGGTCATGATGCTCCTTAATCTCATTCAAGGTCTTCACTTTTAAAATGTAAACTATAACTGTATAGTTAAACTAGACAACTTTAGTGTTAGTTGAAAAAAAATTGATTGGTGTGTTTTGCTCAACATTTTGGGCATGACATTTTGGTATCAGAGCCCATGTTATATGTTGGGCCTCTATGTTATGCTCCCATTGTGTTTGGTGTTAGTGATGTGTGGATGATATGCACTATGATGGTTATCTTTTTTTTCTTTTATGCCTTAACATGGCGATAGATAGTTGGAATGACCAATCTTTTTTACTAATTTATAGAGTGGATTGTCTGTTATATTTTTTCCATTATCTTCTCAATTGAAAAGTGAAACACCAATGAAAATCTCCCGATGTTGGATGTGTTTGTCTCATTATGTCCTTGGTGGTAGATGGGCTTGAGTATGCCATAGTATATTTGTGAGAATTTATGATGAGGTTGGAGATAGCCATGATATGTCTATTTTGTGCATTTTTTTGCTAGGTGAAATATGATATTTAAATTAACCTTTTGTTCACTTGCTTCATGTGCTATGCATCGATATTGTATATAATTGTTGATTGATATCGTGTGAATTTAGATTATTTTAAAATTATATTACTTAATGGATGCATGAGGTAAACATTAAATATAATGTGTTTATGTTAATTGTTTAAGCATGATTTCTTCATATCCAATGTTATGAATAGACCGTGTTTATTAATGGTTACATGAATTTCAATTATCTCTTCTCTTTTTCCCCTATTATTTAGTATGTAATTACAATGATGCTTTCTAGTGATGAAAATATTATATGTATGGTAAAAGTTGATACATTGTATGATTGGTACTTATATTTTATTTTTGCTTTTGTAAGTAGAAATTTTGAATTTTGAAAATTAATAAATTTACTATCTTTCCCTTGATTAGGACATGGAAATGTGTGCTCAGTTTATGAGTGTTGATATGATATGTTGTTACTAATGCACCTTCTTCATAATCTATTAGAATTGTATTTTTAATGAAATATTATTTCTTTATGTTTGTAAATGGATAAATATTGACAAGTATGTGTCATGAAATGAGATGTTGTCATTTGAAGTAGAGATATTATAACATTGGTAATCAGATTTGTGTTATGTTGAATCAAATAAATTGTGAAGGAATGAGATGAGAAAATATGAATGTTGAGTAATGTTACCGAGTACTTAAATCTTGATGGATAATAGAGAGTACTAAATTTTATATATGATGTTTATGTTGTTTAATTTTCAGAAGAAATGAAATCTATGTTATATTGATTTATTTTTAGATTGAGAAAGTACTCCTCATGCATGTGAACATCCAATACCAGTGATATGTTATGTGTTGTGTATAACCTGTACTTGCTTTGTGTGTCCATGAGGTGGTGCGTATATGTGTACCCACCCATGGAGGCTATATTTTCATTTGGCTATGGAAAAACCATTCCATCATTTTGTTGCATATGTTGACCCTACTGAGTACCAACCTATGGGTTGTTGATAAGTCAGTACGTGTAGGGGTAGTAGCATATCTTCTTTTCCTCGAGTGGACATCATGGCGTACGAATAAGGGCGGTGCAAAGCGACCTTAGCTTCCACCTCTTGAGGAAAAGATAATTAATGCTTCCCCTATGATGAAACTGAGTACAAGGTTCATTTGTGTTATCGCTTATCTCCACAGTTCTTGAGTATGATATCAGTATTTTATGTGAGATTCTATGGATATATTGATTATCACCGATAATTCATGCATTTGTATATATACTTTTGTAATCCAGCATGATGAGGGAGATTTTTGGCCTATGCTGTGATGTATTCCATATTGCACATGTTCCAACATGATGTATGGGATACGATGCCACACCCACTGGTGTTTCAACACAGTGTTAGTGATGATGCCATGTTGCCGATGGTAGCGAGCTAGGCTCGGGAACATGATGCCACGTACCTAGATATGTGTAGGCGCGCAGTATGTATATGTATTTTATTCCTACTTGATGCAGAGCGATAGGTAGGCGCTTGCACTCGTAGAGGGGGCCCATGATTACTCAGTTGTTGAGGACTAGTAGGCATATGGGAGTACCCTAGCTAGGTATACCTCTGGCTACGACAATCACCTATTGAGAGGTATTGCTATGTGGGGTGTGACCTGCATGTGCTTTCTCCATGAGGTACATTGCCATGTGACATACGACCATTGTGTACTTTTTCCACTTGGTGTATGGTCATTCCGAGTGAGATGATGTATTTTATCTGTCTACTTGATGCGGGGGAGAGTGTCGAGGTTGCCACCCCATGTCATGTGATCTGAGAGGTCTTTTCGGGATACATGAAGGGCTATTGCGATAGTCAGACAATTGTTCCCTCCTTCCTCATTGGGTGACTAGATGTAGTCACATAGTGATGCAATGTGCACTTTATAATATTTTTTGTATCTTTGCTTATGTAGACCAGCGATTTATTTATGTTATTTGTGATGGTTTAGCCACAAATTGTAAGATTTTATTTCATGTAGCTCTTGGGGTTACATTTGATTTATTGTTGCAATTCCATGGATTTTTTTACCTTATTGTTGGAATTGAAGATTTAATTTCTTTTATTTGTGGACTTCGTTGGCTAAGTTATTTATCCTTATTGTTTTTTAGAGTTGGTCTTGTGTTGTAATGCGATTTCTCTCTAAGACTAGAGAAGATGGTCTTGTAGAGTGTATACGAGGAAGTAGACGCAGGGAACCCCCATAGTATGGAGGTATGTGAGGTTGTTATGCAGCCATGACCACTACCTACCTTAGAGTGGGGACTCTCCCTTGGAGGCTAAACACCTTACTCTAAACAAGGGATACTGGTCATGTGGTCTTGTATGGAAGGTTTCACAGTATGGTGAGTAACCCATCCCCATCAAGCCACTAAGTGAGATATGGATTCAGATGAGATCTTACCTAGAGCATATGTACATTCCCGATCTTGAGCCTTGTGTTGTTGTAAATGCATGTACATATTATTGCATATTATGGTAGCAGTAGATCTTCATACTGTTATGTTCATATATCATCATGTTTTATGAGTTATGGTGTTAACTATTCTATGAATTTTATGAAATTGAAAATATATCATTAAAAAGTGTCTTTTAAAATTATTAATGATCTTAAAATGATTAGTTTAAATATGTATTTTGCTCAGAAAAAAGATAAATGATAGCAATTTGATTGGTATTGTATGATTTGACATGTTTACTAAAGGATAAATGGTAAAAAATAATGTATTTGATTGATTGTTTTAAACCATGTATGAATTCTATATGAAAAACTTGAATTAGACTTATGATGGGGTTGAAGTGTGTATAGTAATGATTAAACTTGCAAAAATTGTTGTATTGATAGCTAAACTCCTCATTAATACTTGATCTACATTGATGTTGATCTAACCATATTAATGAAGATTATTTTATGTCATTGCTTGGATCTAAGGAACATCTATGTTATTAGTATAAGGTAAAATATGTTTCAGGACTAATGTGTGGTATGTTTCCACCTTAGCATTTTTGACTTCCAGGAGTAAGTCAAGTTTTTTTGGGGGAGAATGTAGCACCTCTCCAAACCGGTCATTATAAAGAGGTAATAGAGTCTCAAACCTTAGATTGCAAGTACAATGAGGTAAGTATACTTGATGTTAAATACTATTTGATCTAACTAAGAATATGTTGCAGTAAATGACATACTATGATGTTATATTATGTTGTTATTTACTTTTTTGAATAGTATATTAATGATGGTACTTTATTGATGAAATATATTAGTTGTTTACGTTCAAAATATTAGATTAGTAAGTTAAAATGATTGCCACTAATTCTTAGATATTGTGCCTTATATGTCACTAGAAATTTTAGGAAGATTTAAATTGACATATGGTCATATTGTTATAAATGATTTATTTAAATGCTTCAAGATAATGTAAAAATATATGTTTATATGTTGTGTATGATGTACCACATATTGCTATGCATTTTGCCTATTCGTGTTGGTACGAAGTGATATAGAGTTGTAGTCACTTGCTTGTGAGATCCACACGGTGTCCCGTTATCCTTTATTATGATTATCTGTGTTATATATGCTTCGATTATTTATATATTAGGAATAGTTGCACTTGATGTTTGCATGTTACTGAATAGGTACCTGACACATTCACCCTCAACTTTAAGGATTGAGTGTGTGTCTATGTTCCTGACAGTGGCACAGGAGATAGTAGTTCTGACTTTTCATACTGAGCCAATATCATCTTTGTTTGAACGATGTATCCATAATTTATTATTATATTACTCCTTCCGATACAAATTGGTAAATCCGAAATTCATATTACATATTGTGAAAAACTAGTTGTGTGTTTGTGCTTTAGAGTCCCGCAATTGTCACGGAAGATGATTTAATTAATAATGTTATTTTTAATTATTATTATAAAGTATTTTATATTTTTTTGATAATTTTATCGTAGTGCTTTTCCATTTAATTAGAATTGGATAAATTAATCCAAGTTGAGTTTGAGGTGAATTTGGGGGTTCTAATTCATTTTAATTTAAGTTATTATTTTATCCTTTTTTGGTTTTAAGTGGAAAAAGTGACTTATAATGAGAAATTAGAACTCATTTAGACACTTTTCACTTTTTATAGAGCAAAAATTGTTCAAACCCTCTTGTAAGCAATTTGGGGATTTTTTGTTGGGAGCGATCCATTTGCCGGATTTGAGCACGGAGCAGCTTGTTGGAATCATAACAGGATTGTTATACTATGCTGAAATTTTCACCTACTTTTATGCCGTATATATTTATTCCCTTTCATTTTAGATTTCTCCTCTTGCTGCGAGGTAGGGCTTTCAATATCTTTTGTTTTAATCCATCTTTTTGCTTGAAGTAAATTGGAGTAGTTTAGTGGGATGAAAATATACATTTTCCTACGATTTCATGTATTTTTTTCATCCAGTTGGGTTTGTATGAATTTGTGTATGTGTGCATTTTGAAGAAATGAAGTAAAATACTGTTATGCTACCCAAATTTTTAGAAATAGTAAAAATAAAAATTTTATGTTAAAAGAGAGATGTTGGGCACTTTTAGAACCAAAGGGTATATTTAGAATTTTAATTTTTGAAAGTTGAAAATTGAAGCTATTTTAATGGAGTTTATGAGAGTTTATAGTTTTGCTTGAAAAATGGAAGAAATGTTAAAAGTGAAATTTTGGTGTTTTGAATTCATATTATTTTGTGGAATGATAGAATTATATAATAGAATTTTTTACTTGACTCAATTTGAGTTCATTCTCATATAGTTATGGTCATTTGAAGATTACATGTGAGTAGTGATATAAAAATGTAAATGTGATAATTTATGTGAATAACAGAACTTCATTGTGAATCTAGAATTAAAATTTTATTTGAAAAGTGTGTTGTTGGGTAGATTTAGACTAATGAGTTTTAATTTTGTAGCCTAAATCCAAATTTGATTTTTAAAATTTTTATTTATCCCATCGTTTTGCGTGCTATCCAGAACCCGTCATTCGTCATGTTATGCATGAATTAGATTTTGATATAAGTTATCTTTGCTACAAATAATATGATGAGCAAATCAGAATGGTTATATGACATTCTAGGTATTTTTATATTTTGGCTCAAAAGTGACTTTTCAAATTAAAATGCTGATTTTTAGAAACCTTTTTGAATTTTGCCAAAAATTGGTATTTTTATGTTTTGAGCTCTTTACTCAATATTTGGGTAATAGATATATCATGAAACATGTAAAAAAATGTTTATACCACATGTTTATTTATCAGATCATCTTGAAATATGTGCTCTTGGCAATGTGGCCAATAGAGCGTGTGATATGTAATCTTCTTACTTCGCGTGTTTGACTTTTTCTTTTAATTTTGGTGTAATTTTACCTTTGTTATTATTTTTGCTCCTGCCCTTGTAATGATACACATCATGCTTGAGAATGAACTCTCATGTGGTATGTGGATGTTGGGTGTTGAGACCGCATCCAAGATATAGTTGATTTATGCTCTTATGCTGAGTTTTGAAGGACATGTACCCTTAGTATTGAGATCAATTAAGTTTACTTAATCCTTATGATATTTATGACTTTTTGAATCTTTTTGATTTATGCCTTGTTGCATCTTTGTTTATGGATGTGCTTCGTCATTGTGACGAGATGACCTTTTTAGTACTGAGTAGTGACCGTGTTATTTTATGGATGTGCTTGGTATGCACTTTGGATGTTGGTTCACATGTTGAGTGTTCTCCATGTTATGGTGTATTTGTACTTATGTATATAGTGTTGTGTCATGGTACTCTCCTATGAATTATGCATTATTTAGCGTGTGTGTTAGCCACCTCCTTGTTTGCGTGTTTATCTTATGTTTGTGGCCAGACTACTATCTCCATGAGCACGGGGGTTGGGCCTATGGGTACCATATGGTTGGGAGGCATTGCTAACTATACCACTGCTGGGGACCGGTGTACAGAGACAGACTTCCTCCAGCTTTAACACTTAGAGCTTGAGTGCTCATTTCTCTTGTTTCATTGTATATGTAAGTATATTTACCTTTGATTATACTCTTGATGGTGAATGTTTATGCTCTTTACGTTATTGTTCTTCTTATGATGATTAGAATATGTATCTGGAATGTTGGAATATATAGATGTATTTTATGCTTTTAATGTATCCGAGTGCCTACGTCCTCGATATGTGTTTTCGGTACTCCCCAGTGTGGAGGTTTCTCTTTGCCTTCTTGTTTTTGTTTAGAGAATGTCACATCTGGTTAGTCATTTCTTAGATACTGAGTATTTCCACATGTGTGTTAAGTTAGAGTTTTCTATCTTTGAGTATCCTTTTAGGGAGATATATGTTCTCAGGTCAAAATAGATCGACTAATAATCACTTTGGTAAAATAAAATAAAAATAGTAAAATAGATCCATGTGATCTATGAGAATAAATCGGTAAATGAACTTGTATGGATAATCATGGTAGGAACTATACTTTGGGCTTAAAAAGAACATTGTAATGAAAATAGACAACATAGTAACTTGGATGAACCTTGCATGTTAATCACTTTAACAATAGTGAATTAGTGGATGCATGTAACCGCCCCATGAACCTTAATAGTGTGCTTGAGAATCTTTGGGGTGTTGGAAGACTTCCACTTGCTTATGAAGATATGTAGTTGTGTCATGTTTCTTGCACCTCTTATATTACTTAATGTTTATTATTGCAGTTGGTTGTATTGTTGTAATGTTATTAGTTTATCTTATAAAATAAATGTTCATGCTTGTTTTAATCCTAGGTCAATTCCTATTTAATTAGGAGGTAATATAAGAGAGAAGTTAATTGGTATTCTTTATTGAAATCAAATAATATGTTTAAAATTGGATGGTTAATTTTAGTCAACTTTAGTCAAACTATAGTCAGATTTAGTCAAGTTTTTATCCTTGTGTTGCTATGATAATTGAAAAAAAATTAAATTAAGTTAAATTTGTGACTTTAATCTTAGAGAGAGGTTGACCCGATCAATGTTGGTCATGATGCTCCTTAATCTCATTCAAGGTCTTCACCTTTAAAATGTAAACTATAACTGTATAGTTAAACTAGACAACTTTAGTGTTAGTAAAAAAACATTTGATTGGTGTGTTTTGCTCAACATTTTGGGCATGACAATAATATTCTGGGACAATCACATTACAAGGATTAAACTCATGGGTCTAAGTAGCATAAATGGAAACCATGTGATTCCTGAACCAATAATGTTTTGGGGTCTAATCATGCCGTAGATTTCTAGTCTTGGAATGCTTCGTACCCTCAGATTGTCTCACAACAATTTGACAGGCCCCATTCCACCAAAATTTTCTAGACTTTTTCAAATCACTTATTTGGATTTGTCATACAATAAGTTTTGGGGGGCTTTTCTAATTGTTGTCTTTAATTTCACCGATTTGGTGACCCTAAATCTAGTGGCCAACAATTTCAGTGGCCCTCTTTCTAGCTCAGTGAAAAACTTGGGGATCCTAAAAAGATGTTTTTGTCTTTCAATGCATTTTTTGCAGATTTCCACCTAAGTTAGCTGAGCTTCCTAGGGTTAGTACATCGCAGTTGGCTTTTAATCAGTTTTTCAGGCCTCTACCCCTAGGTATGTTAAAGATAATGTTTTTGGTGCATTTGGATTTGATGGGAAATTTTTTCAATGGGTGAACTAGAACTTATGAAAGACGTTGTAATAGATCTTCAGCTGGCTGCTGATGTGGCCATACACATGCCCATTTAACTCTAGGTTTTTTGTATGGGAGAGGAAATCAAGTGGAGTAGAGTGATGCAAATGATTTCTTATATCATCATTTTTCTATAGAAGGTGGAAATTTTCAGTCAAAGAAGGCACTGACTTACACCAATTATTTCCAGTAGGTACAATTTGATTATTTTTAAAATAAATGGAAGTAAAATATTATATCGAGATATGAACATGGGTTTTCAAAGTCAAATCTAGTGAGGGAGAAATGGTTTTAGAAAAAAATGTGTGCGTTTGTTATGTTTTCATAAATTTTCCTTCAAAGAAATATAAATCGTTGACAACCAAACCATCTCGGTGACTTTAATTATTCTTTTTTTCAAGCCCTAATTACCTTCAAAGATGTGCACCACTTGGTAATTTGAAACATTTGTCAAATTTGAGAACTAGTAATATGTAATAATCACCTAGATTTTTCTTTTCACCAATATGAAAGCATCAACATAAACTTTCCAACAATGAAATAAGATATCAAAAGGATATGATATATTTTTGCAGTGCTGATATAAAATTTGGGCAATAACATAAACTCATGCAACTTCACATTCAACTCCAACTTGCATGAAATATCATTGAACTGAGAACTAATGATAAATACCTTGAGAATAAGTGTTGGAATGTGTAGTGGCAAGTCTGGAACCCACTTTGGATGGATGATGTAATGTTAGAAGGTCTGAAATAACAATGGGTACTGCTATTACGAGCCAAATAGAATACAAGGTTCACCCCAACTTCATTAAAACTTGCAACATACGCCTCTCTGGGTTTTCCAACATTCTCCAACATACTCAGCATTGAAAATATGGCAGCAATAGGTCTGATTAAGGTACAATCAAAAATTAAAGCACACTATAAGATCAAATGATCATTCTCAGAATACACCAAATTCCACTCCCATTAATATGCTCCATAATATTGAACATAGGGGAAATTCCAACACACCCATGATGTCTATATTAGCTATCTTGAGGACACCCTAAATTATATAACTAGCAATCACACTTTGGTGTGCAATGAGTACACTGATGGTGATTGTATTCATTAAGGCTATCATATTTTAACATATAATGGAGCACAAACTATGTCTCCATTGATAGGATATAGATTTAGATTGATACTTGGTTTTTTTGCAAGCACAAATGCCACATACAAATGTAGTACTTAATTATTGATAACACAAGGCTAGGGTAATTAAAGTTGGATGATTACAACAAAGATAAGGTGGAAAACTTTAGGCATCTAAACTAGATATGCACAAAGTGGATTTGTTGAAAAGGTTTTATAAACTTTCAAGCAAATGCACTTGGCAATTGTAAAGCCAAATTCCACAACATTGGCTAGCATCCCCCCAATTTGTGCCAAATTGGGAGCTTTAAAACAAGGTATGAACAACTATCAAATCATAAAGGATAGAGGCTTTTTGTCAAATGTTGTATGCGCAATTTCCTTGGTAGAAATGTATGTAAAATGTGGAAGGAAAAAAGGCACAATAGTATCCTTGAAAGAAATATGGTCTCAAGGACTACAATTATTGTAGGATATGCACAAAATGGACTTTTTGAAAAATATTTAAAGACTTCCAAGAGAATGTAATTGATAGGTGTAAAGGTAGATTCTAAAATCTTTTCCAACAAACAGGCAATCACTGTCATTATATATAAATAGTGAAATGCACAAACAGTAAAGAGACATCCACCAATTTATTGTGTCTTTGACTTCCATCTTTGTTCTATAAGCATGTCACCATCCTTGTACACTATCATTGCTTGTATACCTCTGCCCACTTTGGTGATGTATATCACTAGATTTTATCACTTCATACCTCAAATGCCTTCATTACAATAGCTTGATACCTTGTATGCCACATTCCTTGACCAATATATCTTATCATGATTATATAGAAACACCCCATAACTATTCATTTCCCTTTAGATCATTGATTCATAATTTCTTATTTAACCACATGCATGATTTATTACTGCAACCTCAGGCTCCCTCTAATGTTCATCTACTATAATATTCTTCATACTTCCATCATACTTAGGGACCTCAAAACAACTTAGAAATTGCACTTATTTGTTAGAAGAGACATTAGATGTGCCTCTTCACTATTTTTCATTATATGATTGGTGCTTTGAGACACATTCTTTACATCTTTATCCACCAATGGAGATCAATTTTCTTCATCTAACGGTCATCTCCTCATATTTTTCTATAACCTCATCATCCCTTCTACTATTTTCCAAGCCACATCAAATTGAGGACTCCTTTCATTTGATTTTTAATAACACTATTGTTCATAGTATTCTCACTACTTTTCCATCTTAGATCACCATTGTTTTGAAATAGTTGGCTTGAGTAACAATGGGATAATTTGGTAATACTGATTGTATAGTTTGAGAACTAATAAGCTCTTCTATCTATGAAAGTGAATGGATCTCTTTTAATAGTCAATGCTTTCTTGTAAGGTCACAAAAATCCTAGGGTTTTTGAGGCTGCTATAACTACCAATGATAGTACACATCACTATCCTTTTGTAATTTTGACATTTAATCATTGTCACTAAGTATGCAATAATATTGTCACTTTCACATGTAAAAGCATTATGTTCAAGCATTTAGAATCACTATCTCAATCATTAGTTCACTATTTTGCATTTTAATGAATCACCATTTGATCATAGTCTTTATACATTATTCATGCCCATTAATGAATCACTTGTTCATGGCTGCCCTGTACCTTACCTCTTACTGCTACATCTATTTCTCCATAGGAACTTGCTGATTGGGACATCTTTATTATTTGACAGGTCTCTTGAAGAGGAGCTTCTTTTATAACCATGGAGTCGATGATGATGTCATTATCTCTCTTAGTAGTTTCCTTTTCCATTGTTCTCAATATGGAGCCATCATGAAACCTCTTGTTCACTATCATTTCCTTTTAATAACATAGTGTCTTTATCTTATTACAGTCCTTCACTACCTCTGGCTCCCTCATTTTTCCCTTTTTACACATGTCTGATCACTATTTTTGATCTAATGATCATTGATACCGATTTCCCGCAGGAGCATGTGATAATCACCAAATTGAGGATGCGATTGCACACTCTTTGACAATACAACACCATGCACTAACAATGTTATTTTCCTTGAAAAAAATAAATAGAACTTTTTGGGTGAAGTGAAAGGATCATAAGATAATGGATGAATTATCCTTATGACATCCAGTCCACTGATCTAACCCGTTATTTATCCATGCTGACTATCATTCAAGGTCTTTCATTGCTGATGCAAAGGCTAGTGGATGACCCTCAAACCCAAGATATAAAGGGAAATTAATCCTTCTCCACTAGACTCCAAACCTTTAGAACACCAAACCATTCTCAAATTATAGTGACTTCTCCATAGGGTCAACACAAAACCCAAACAATGGTCTTCAAATTGCATGTTTGACTGCAACTATTTAGCACTTCAAACTCCTAAAGACATACTTTAGCCACTTCCCTTCTTGGTTCACCTCTGCACCATTTAGGTTCATAACCCCTTCCCAAAGAATCTCAAGAATCTCCCAATCAAAAAACAACCAACACTACATCAACAAATATTCTTCACTTGACAATAAATCCACAAACAACACTGTCCTAAGATGATAGTCACATACACCCCTGCAAACATCTTCAAGGACAAACCTTTTATTGGTCATACAACCTTATCCAAGGATCCATTAGAACTTACACTCTACTCTAGGATTTTCCCATATCACATTGACCCCTTAAGTCTTCTCCAAACTACCTCTATGCAATGAAATAGAAAATACATTTTAAAACTACCACCTTACTGCCAGTTTGATAGACCCATACACAGTCACCCATATCTTTTTAACCTGACCAAAATTACTTGATCGCTCTAGTGAGATTCTTTATAATGTACCTACCAACAATATATCCAAACAAGAGGAAGATCCAATGGTGCAGTTGTGAGATATTCCCCTCTCACGGAGACTATATTTTCTGCGACAGTCATTCATTCTCCTTCAACAAACCTCTATCATTCTCCTTGGATTCACATGCCAACCTATAAATGGATCACTGAAAACATTAAGGGGAGAAAATAAAATGTATTAACTTGCATCTCCCCCAAGATGAAGGTATCATACCTCAAAATTAATGAAAAACTACATCTAATTCCGATTTTATCCTAGGCGAGGGTTTTAACCAGTTAACAGTAAAAGTGCAATAACTTTGTAAATACTCAATAATACGAATTCATTCAAAAGACAAAATGAAGGTACTTCAGATAAATTTCATCTAGAAATGGCGATCTTCCAATATGAAATCAAATTAATTCCAAAAAATGACTATTGCAAACATTAAAACTGTCATAATAATGAGGAATCTCAGAAATTAAAGGTAGGTTTCAAACCCCCCAAAATCCCTACCTTGTAAAGAATGTACGAGTTTTATCAATTTTGTTTAAATGCTTTTGAAAGTAGCATCCTTAAGAATGAAATTCTTTGTCCATCTTTGATAGTGGATGCAATGTAGTTTCCTTGAAAGAGCATAAATCTCTTAATTTGATAAGTAGGAGATATTTTCTACAACAAGTCAAATTGTGATATTGCTATTAAGATTCAACTATTTTTTTTAGTCAAACTCATTGACCCATGTTTCATGAGTAGTGGTTCACAAGAACTTATCTCTTGTGAGAATGAATGGAACACTTAGCACTCATTGCATCTAGGTGATGCTCACAGGGGAAGGACAACATGCTATATTTTCATAAAGGAATATCCTGTATTGTGTATTGATTTTCATATTTTTGTTGCGCTTTATGTTCATTCTAACCACTCTTGTGATTTTAGATGGGGAAAATAATTGTTCTTCTCTTGGTAAGAGCTTGAATTCTTTGTTTTCTTTTGGGGAAGTTTAGTCTTCTTATGTATTTAGGATTTGAACCTGTTCCCTACTGGGTTTTTTGTCCTGTGATTGTGCAGTTTGCATTGGGTATAAGTTGAGACTCGGTCTCTTGAGTATGTATGTTGAATGTGGAAGCAGAGATAAGGTATGTGAACTGTTTGATAGAATTCTTCAAAGAGTTGTCTCATGGAATGAAATGATTGCACGACTTGTAAAAAACAAATTTGTTGATAAGGCTTTAGAATCTTTTAAGAAAATGCAGTTGGTAGGAATAAAACTAAACTCCAAAACCTTTCCCAACATTCTCTTTGCCTCAGCCAAAATCGGAGCTTTCGACATCTAGGGTATGGATATCCCTTAATTTTGCTTCATTTATTTTTACACCTTCTAGTATATATAATTGAGTCCAATGTATCCTTTCATGGGTAATCTGTAGGATAGTTGTCAGGTGCTACCAACAAAGAGCTATCCCTTTTGTTATTATTAGTCTCTTCTCTTGGTCACTGTTTTGGCAACTCATTTGATAAAATTTTCTTGTAATAATTAGCTTATGTTATCTCTTGATAAAATTACCAAGCCTCTATTTTCTATGTACTCTTTTTTTCATAGGGTTGATAAATTCTTTTGTAGTCATCAACTACCAAAATAGTAAAACACTTTCAAAGTTGGTCTGGTGTTGGATATTATTAGGAGGAAATAGCTCCGGCTTTTTGGAAAGAATTTAGGGTAAGTTATTATCATCTTGGACTAAAACATTTATTGCTCAAGTATGTTGTTTCTTCAGTTTTCTATAGTGAATCTATGTTTTAGAATTCCCCTCAATCACCTAAAACATTGTGTTATACAGGTGTTTCAAGAAGCAAAATCAGATTATCATCTTGCAAATATAACTTACCCACATACATCTAGAACTTGCATTTTTTAACTCCATTTTGATGCTCTCCAATTCACACCACCCATAGAAGCAATGTGAGAAGTAAGTTAAATATTAGTTACATTAACCTATTATTCTATTTTCAAGTTTTTATGATTACATGTTTGTATTTTTCTATTAGTTTGTAAATACCATCAGGATGTGTAGTTATTAGTTAAAAAGATGAGATCTTATGGTCCATACACTGTGTTGCATTTACACTATGAGATAGATATGCTAGCTTTTAGTGGCGGCACTCATGGTCTCACAACTACTGATGTTGGTAAGTTAACAACTATTAGGTATTCTTTTCACTTTTTTATAGTTTATTAAGATTAGATAGTGTTATTTAGGCTCAAGAAAGAAATTATATTAATATCCACGAATGATCAAAAGTAGATCAGTGGGGACTCAAGAATACACCAATTTACAAATAAGTTAGATGAGAGTCCTAGAAAGGTCCTACAAATGGGAAGAACAAAAAACAATACTTATATTTATAATTCAAGTTGGTGAAACTCTTTTAAGGTGATGAAGTGTAATTCATGTGTGTGTATGTGTGCGCATGTGTATAGATATAGTATCCCAATGTGTATTTCTTTTCATATTCGATGAAAAGACACTTGGAAAAACTATTTACAATGGTCTAAAAATCAATAGATATGGATGCTGAAAAATTTGATGACTGGTTAGCTTTCATAAGGCTTCAATTGAAATAACAGAATCTCAAGTTCCCAACTAAAATTGTATAGCCATGTTTCACTATGGTGGCTAAAACTATTGCCAATGCCAATGGAGTCAAGGCCAGATGTAAATAACTAAATAAATATTTTTGTAAGAGATCCTATCTAATAGGATATGTGAAATAACCAAATTTGGTGAGAGCTGCCTACATTCATGTGGCATATTTTTAAGATAGAAAAAATTGGAACTTTCGTAATAAAGTAGGAAAGGTGCATAAATAGGACTTCAAGTGATTTTGTAACCTTATATGGACCATGCAAAAATCTATTTCTTTTGAATTCTTGATGTTTTAGGATTTTTGTCATTTTGATTTTTTTTAATGATGATCCTTGGCTAGTAAATTTTGATATTGGTTATTTCATAGACTTAGCTAATATTTTATCTTAGACAAGTAGACAAGTAGACAACTATTTGCTGACTTCCCTCTTAAAAAGTTTGATAAATATAGTGACCTTGAAGTGTTCTTTAACAATGCTATCACTATTTATTGCATTCATACATGGAGTTTTTCATGTCCTTACCGTGTTTCTACATTTATCAACTTTCAAGAATATTTTCATAGTTTTTACCCATATCTAATGCTACACTTTGGCTTTGATGGAGTTTGAATAGCTAGAATAGTTGTCTTTTAATAGTTGTATTATTATGTTCTTTTAATAAAAAATTCAAGCATTCTATTTCCAATGGATTCGAACCAGATGTAGAGTTGGTAAGAATGGACATTGCAAACCAGACTACAATGTTGAAAGGAGAAACTGAGGAAATAAGTCAGTTTTTTTTGTTAAAATTTTGTGTTTGGTAGTTTCTGCGAAGTACTACATTTGCAAGCTAGAAATTTTAAGAACACGATATCCTCATTAGTAAAAAAGGCAACAAATATGGTCAACAAATATGTTTGTAAAAAAGGCAGCCCTAAAACCACAGTATTGCATGACTACAAAGTTATTTTATGTAGGAAGAATACAGAGTATGGAAATAAACAGATTAGGATCAAAAGACTAAATATGGTGTAATATCATTCAAAAAATCATGAAGGAAACATAGGTTTTTTGAGCTTAGTGATTGATAAAATGATAGGTCATGAATGAACTTCAATTTTTCACAAATTGTGATTTTTTGCTTCCTTGTAGTCTTTGTATTAACAAGACAATGTCATTCATTTTTAAGAGATTGCCAAGCTCTGTTAGTAATGTCTCAAACAATCATAACTTTAGAAAGTTGATAACTGATCCATCAATAGAAAGCAGTGATTCTATCATTATTTTTTACCATTGAATCTTTCTTCTTACACTATTTTTAAACATTGACCATATTTTTTTAAAATCCTAATATAGTTTCATATATCATCATTAATAGCTTTGACACCTTTGATGACACTATTCCTTTCAACATTAACTTGTCACTATTTTGAACACATTGTAACAACAATGATTTTTTCCCTCCTAGCTCTTGTATTCATATCCTCTAGAAATTTGTTCTTTAATGACTGCCATCACATCCATTATGATAACTTTGATTCATCTTTTAATGGACTATTGCATATCATGATAGTCTTACTCCTTTATTCACTGCAAACTATCCTTCCTTCTCTTGTTCCCTTGAGCATATTTACAGTCATTGCAATCTTTAGCACTTTGTTCGTCATTTTAATTACTTTTCATCTTTCTAGAGAAATGATGTTATAGAGAACTTACAATTAGAAGAGCACAGAGACTACATATATTACTTTGTGAATGCCAGACAGTAATCTGTTGAAAATACAAAATTTTTCTACTTTGATTTTTCCCTACTACTTGACATTTGCAATGCAAATTAAATTTCTATTAATAAATATATTTTTTATTTTTTTAGTGCTTGAATAATTTTCCATGTCAGATAAAAATTCTTTAAATCTTTCTGATCTTTTCTTACATTTCACCTTCAAAATTCAGGATCACAATAGTATTTTACTATGTTATTTGCAACCTATAAGATGCCATGTGACAACTTAGATGTCAAACACATTCTGCAGTTTATATGGGAGTGTAAGTTCAAAATAGAGTGGCTAGTTTTCATTACACTCAAATCATGGACGAGCACACAGCCCCCCTGATTGCATTTTTTAAATTCAACAGTAGCATTGTTTTGTACCCCTATATGGACCATGCAAAAATCTATTTCTTTTGAATTCTTGATGTTTTAGGATTTTTGTCATTTTGATTTTTTTTAATGATGATCCTTGGCTAATAAATTTTGATATTGGTTATTTCATAGACTTAGCTAATATTTTATCTCAGACAAGTAGACAAGTAGACAACTATTTGCTGACTTCCCTCTTAAAAAATTTGATAAATATAGTGACCTTGAAGTGTTCTTTAACAATGCTATCACTATTTCTTGCATTCATACATGGACTTTTTCATGTCCTTACCGTGTTTCTATATTTATCAACTTTCAAGAATATTTTCATAGTTTTTACCCATATCTAATGCTGCACTTCGGCTTTGATGGAGTTTGAATAGCTAAAATAGTTGTCTTTTAATAGTTGTATTATTATGTTCTTTTAATCAGAAATTCAAGCATTCTATTTCCAATGGATTCGAACCAGATGTAGAGTTGGTAAGAATGGACATTGCAAACCAGACTACAATGTTGAAAGGAGAAACTGAGGAAATAAGTCAGTTTTTTTTTGTTAAAATTTTGTGTTTGGTAGTTTCTGCGAAGTATTACATTTGCAAGCTAGAAATTTTAAGAACACGATATCCTCATTAGTTTTTCAATGGTAGCCCTAAAATATTTCTTAATATTTTTGTCGAACATTTTCCTTAAGGGGCTCAATCATGGAAGTTCTAGAACTTTCTATTTTTTCGGTTAGGAAGCTTTGATTGAAATAAGCCTCATCATGAGCTGCAACAATAACATTCATTTTTACTTTTGCAAAGTAGCTGTTCTGTCAAAATCTACTTGCAACTTGCATCAGGTGTCATCCATTTTTAACATGTTAGTTCTTAGCCTTCTGCTGGAATGGAACTTTGGCGCACTGTAGGCCATGGGCTTGATTAACAATAGTTTACCCGTTTATTTTCAAATTCATTCAAATTTCATATTAAAACATTGTTGTGCAGGAAAACTAGTGGAAAAGGAAATGATGCGTAAATATGGCGTCGAATATATCAATGATCATTTATAAGCTTCAACACTATTTGTGATGCTACTCAGGTATTATTTTCCTGTGATGTTGTTTACAATTGTGACTGGTAGTCAATAGTTTATTAAAAAATATGTCTTTCAAGTGCATAGGAAAAACAATCATAGGATTACTCAGTGTTGATTCTTATGAAATAAGCCACATATATGCTCATTTGGAGAAGAATAAATGACACTTCCTTTGAACCATATTTATTGTGTTCGTTAGTTGAATCCATATTTTTTGGACTAGCTAGATTTGTTCATTTTGGCCTGGACTTCTCTTTTCCTAGATAAATTTCACCCCTTTTTCTTAAAATTTCAGATTTCTAATTATTTTATACCTCCCAAACAAGTCAAATATTTTGGAACTGGTAATTATTCTTTTGAACTTAACGATTTTTACTAGCTTCTATATCGTGTTCTTGTATTCATTGTAAAATTGTTTGCTTATGATGTGTAGATGATCATGAAAACAAGCATGCACACAAGCACAAACACCTACATGATAGCGATGTTTCTTGCATAAGCATTGTTTGTGATGAAACTCTCAATCTTGATGAGGTAATCCTTTTCATTTTCTTATGCTAAAAATTGTATTGTGATTCTTTCTGAATATGGTCAACAAATATGTTTGTAAAAAAGGCAGCCCTAAAACCACCGTATTGCATGACTACAAAGTTATTTTATGTAGGAAGAATACAGAGTATGGAAATAAATAGATTACGATCAAAAGACTAAATATGGTGTAATATCATTCAAAAAATCATGAAGGAAACATAGGTTTTTTGAGCTTAGTGATTGATAAAATGATAGGTCATGAATGAACTTCAATTTTTCACAAATTGTGGTTTTTTGCTTCCTTGTAGTCTTTGTATTAACAAGACAATGTCATTCATTTTTAAGAGATTGCCAAGCTCTGTTAGTGATGTCTCAAACAATCATAACTTTAGAAAGTTGATAACTGATCCATCAATAGAAAGCAGTGATTCTATCATTATTTTTTACCATTGAATCTTTCTTCTTACACTATTTTTAAACATTGACCATATTTTTTTAAAATCCTAATATAGTTTCATATATCATCATTAATAGCTTTGACACCTTTGATGACACTTCCTTTCAACATTAACTTGTCACTATTTTGAACACATTGTAACAACAATGATATTTTCCCTCCTAGCTCTTGTATTCATATCCTCTAGAAATTTGTTCTTTAATGACTGCCATCACATCCATTATGATAACTGTGATTCATCTTTTAATGGACTATTGCATATCATGATAGTCTTACTCCTTTATTCACTGCAAACTATCCTTCCTTCTCTTGTTCCCTTGAGCATATTTACAGTCATTGCAATCTTTAGCACTTTGTTCTTCATTTTAATTACTTTTCATCTTTCTAGAGAAATGATGTTATAGAGAACTTACAATTAGAAGAGCACAGAGACTACATATATTACTTTGTGAATGCCAGACAGTAATCTGTTGAAAATACAAAATTTTTCTACTTTGATTTTTCCCTACTACTTGACATTTGCAATGCAAATTAAATTTCTATTGATAAATATATTTTTTATTTTTTTAGTGCTTGAATAATTTTCCATGTCAGATAAAAATTCTTTAAATCTTTCTGATCTTTTCTTACATTTCACCTTCAAAATTCAGGTTCACAATAGTATTTTACTATGTTATTTGCAACATATAAGATGCCATGTGACAACTTAGATGTCAAACACATTCTGCAGTTTATATGGGAGCGTAAGTTCAAAATAGAGTGGCTAGTTTTCATTACACTCAAATCATGGACGAGCACACATCCCCCCTGATTGCATTTTTTAAATTCAACAGTAGCATTGTTTGGAAAGCTTATGTAAACAAATCATTTTTCTGTGCCACAAACGTTTCTTTATTTGGACTAATGCTCTTGTCATAGCCAAATTGAAACTTTATTTTTCTACCCTTCTTCAATTCCAAAATTTGCTGCCAACATTCTCTTCATGATTGAATTAAATTTATTCAATTGTTCGTCTTTGGAACTAACAATTCCAAAATATTTAGGCTAAACATATCACTATCATCAAGATTAAATATATAGCTTCCAGAGGCATGATCATGATGATAATAGAACTTTAGCCAATTTATTGTTCTCTATACTAGTAATTTTTAAAATCCCGTTGAATTTTATTTTAAAAGTTAAATGACTAAGTTTCAATCATCTTCTAAGATGCTTGCCTAAAATGTACTATATTTTGTGGGAACATTTGTTATCGTTATTTTCATGATTGTAGTCTATTGAATGTGTTCATCATAGAGTGCTAATGTACTTCGTAGGCATATGGAACATTGTCCAAAAAATACCTCTATCTTCATGGTCAACCTAGACAAGCATGCATTCATGCACTAATACACTTTCAATAAAGTAGAGTGAATACCAAACAAACACTTCTACAAACAAATCAAGAAAATGATATGCAGATAAGAAATAAAATTCAAGATATTCTCAATATGATCCCTCTATACTCATTTTTCTATCAAAGATGCATATGGACAATCCTAACAAAGGGGTTATTGTGGTCTTTAGGAGACATTATATAAATGGAATCCTACACACAAAAAAGAGAAATGGTGCTTCCAAGTAGATATTCATTTTCTAGCTATTCTGTTAAGGCATACTCTTCAGGTCTTAGGGAGATAGACAAGTAAATAAGGTCTAGCTTTTATTGCCTTACGAAGATGAAAGGTATGCTTATAGAAAATAGGAATTCTATAGTTGCAAATTTAATTTCAAATTTTTAAGGTCTAATTTTTATCTTTAAATGAGTGATGTAATGTTTATCCATTTGGGTTTTTTGATTCCCGAATATCTATATAAGGAGATGAAAGTAATTATAATTAAATCTTGTACTTTAATGGAATATTAAAATATTATATTGTATCAATTATTTCAACAAAAGATGATGTTAGTTTATTAAGGGTTTCTTCTGTGTTCAAAATATTTTAATTTATCTTCCTTTAATAGTCATGCTATGTACTAGTCACGAGTTAAGAAATCAAGACTTATAATTGTATAAAATATAATACAAGACTTAGTAAGAGTTTAAAGTATCACTAGTCATCCTCCCATTAAGCTTTGCTAGGCTTGAACTATAGATGGATAATTTGAAATCGTGTTTAATGGAAAGTACTAGTATACATGGTATGATTATCCTTTAAAGGGTACTAGCTCAATGGAAGAGCACCTACTTTACAAGCAGGAGGATGGTGGTTCGATTCCATCATGCCCTAATATGACTAAATATATGATTGAAAAAATGACTAAATTAATGACTAAATAAATGACTAACTAAATGACTAAATAAATGACTAAATAAATGACTAAATAAATGACCAAATCAATGACTAAATAAATGACCAAATAAACAACTAAATATATGACTAAATAAATGACTAAATCAATCACCAAATAAATGACTAAATAAATGACTAAATAAATGACCAAATCAATGACTAAAATAGTTTAGTCATAAATTTGGTCACAAGATAAATGACCGGAAATAAATTACTAATGGTCACGTGATCAAAATTAGTCATTTATCTACAATTTTTAGTAGTTTATTTAGTCATATATTGTTGTTTTTGTACTAGTGGCTCATCTCCCGAGATTTTACCTTAACGAGGCCGGTGAGAGGGACAACCCAAAGTGGAATAAAATTGCCTTTGCCGCAATAATCAAACCCACTATAAAATAAAACATGTTCATCCTTAATGTGGTGAATGCCAAAAGGATATTAAAGTATCGAACTTCCTCGAGTAGTCCTTCGGGATTGCGCAAAACTTCAACATACCGGTGGTGTGAAGCCCCTTATTTTTGGGGGAAGAAAATTGATCTCTTTTGGACGAAATCTTTAATAGTACCTTGTTAACTTAGAAATCCTACCTTGTTAAAGCCATGCTTATGAACCAATTTGACAACTAGGTAGATTGCTTGGAGTTACTTATTGTTTAAAACCCGTGATAACATTTGAAAATATTAAACACTTTGTGTGTAGAGGGTTAAAAAGACAAGTGTACTTGTGATTTATTTGTTTTAAGATACATATAACAAGTGAGAAACATCCATTGAAAATAATCTTACATTTTTAATATCTTCTTAAAAGAACAATCACCAAGTTTGGGGAAAACAATTTCAATTCAAACCTTTGTTGATGCCAGTTTTCACACGATCACACAAATTAAAACTATCCTTACAAGAAGATGAAACTTGCACAACAAAAGAGGTCCCCGAATTCATATTTCAAACTCCTTTCATTGAAATTCAAGAACAAGAGGATAGTCTCCCAAACCTATTTGAAGAAAGAGTCAATCCATTAATGGATCGAAACACCATATTTTATGACTATCTTCATGGGGGAAATAATGAGGAACAAGGACCAACAAACCAAGGAACCACTAACCAAGTGAACCAAGGGAAAAAAGAGACAACTGAAAAAAGAGCCAATAGGGTGGCCCAAGATCTTGAATTCCTTGAGATTATGGAGAAACTTTTAGAGAGAAATAAGGAAAGATATTTCCTTAACTTATCCCAATCAGGGGTCAAACTTCCTCATGACTATGACATTGCAACATTAAAGAAAGATGAGGAAGAGGAGAATCCTTTAGGTGCTATGAATAAACAACCCAAAATTTTTCAAGCACATATTGATACCATGAAGAAAGCGGCCGAACCAAAGCCCTTTTCCATCAAGGCTTTATGCCCATTTCCATTTGATAAGAGTTTGGTTATGGCACCTTTCCTGCTTAATGTAGTCTTTCCTAAATATGATAAATACATGGGTAAATCAGACCTACAAGACCATTTAAGAGAATTTTGTGCCTTAAGTATAGAATTCATGCATGATACTACCTATTTAATGAGGTTATTTACGAGAAGCTTAGGAGGCCAAGCCATGGAATGGTTTTCCAAATTGCCCCAAGGAATCAATTTTTTTGAAGAACTAGCCTCTAAATTTGTGACTCATTATTCCTATAACATAGAGCATGAAATCACCATGCTCAATCTATGTGATACAAAACAAAGAGATGGTGAGTTTTTTCTAGGGTTTCTCCAAATATGGAGGATGGTTTTCACATGATACCCACGAAGTATACCCGAAAAAGAAAAGATGGAGATATTTATGAACAACCTAAACATGGAGATGAACTATAGGCTCCAACTTCAATGTCCCCCTACATTTGAAAAGATTATAAAAAATGGGATAAAAATTGAAGAAGTGTTGGTAAAAAGAGGTGAAATGAAACTATTCAACGACAACAAAGGCTATACCAACACCAATAATAACCATAACTTAAATAATTATAATAATAACAAAGGATCCAATAACAAAAATGATAAACCAAGATTATGGTTGAAAAACACCAATAAGAATCTTGTGAATGACAGAGTTGTGGAAGCATACAACTTAAAGGCTACTCCTTTTAATTTATCGAGCGGGTCAAATCAAACTTATTAATGTTAATCAAATGACCAAAGCTCCTTTTAACAACAACAACAAAAATAATAACACCAACAACAATCCTTTCAACAATATGAATACAAATAAGCCTAAACCTTTCTTTCCTACATTTCAAAGAAGGAAATTCACATTCCTAGGGGAACCTTTGGAAAATGTGTTGAGAACTCTTGTGGCCAACAAAATCATTGTTCTACCCGAATCGAGGCCATACAAACCTCAAGTCAAAATAACATGGTGGAATGACACACATCATTGCAAATATCATCGTAACAAAGGACATAAGACTAACAAGTGCATGAAGCTTAAATATTCAGTCCAAGACTTAATTGATGATGGAACCATAAAGGTAGAAGGACCTCAAAATAATGAGGGTCACAAAACTTTTAAGAACCCTTTCTTAAATCACAAAAAGGGGGGAAACATCAAATGCCAATCACAATAACAAGAGGGGTAATGAAAAGGTAAATTTTGCCCACACGTATGACAACACCATAAACTCCTTAAGTGGTTGTGAAAATATGATAAATGTGAATGTGGTGAAAGAAAAACAAAAGGAAGAAACATCTAATGTTGTGACTAGGGGGAAAGCATCGAAAATCACTCTATCAGGAGGTTCCCCTAGAATCATCCTACCTAATCAAACATCCCCTTCATCAAAACAATACAATTTGGTGGACCAACTCCAACGAACCCCTGCACAAATTTCCATTTTGGAGTTGCTAAAAATTTCACCTACTCATAAGGAAATTTTGGAAAAAGCCCTTTGAATTTGGATGCGGACAAGTTCCAAAATATGGCAGGACACATATTGTTGCAGCCCATTGTTTATCCTTTTCTGAGAAAGATGATATGCCCTTAAATCATCAACAAAAATTGCCATTACATATTGAGGTGTTGATTCATAAGCATAGGGTTAAGAGAGTCCTCATTGATGGAGGAGCCAACCTAAATATCTGCACATTAAACCTTGTTAAAGCCTTAGGGTATTCAGAGGAAGCTATTGATCCCAAGAAAAAAAAAACCATTAAAGCTTAGGATGATGAAGAAAGAGCCTCTAAAGGAATAATATTACTTCCTATTCGAGTAGGTCCAATGCAAAAAGAGACCATTTGTCAAGTCTTAGATTTGAAATTTACCTACAACATCCTACTAGGAAGGCCATGGATCCATGAAATGCAGGCGGTACCCTTGACATATCATCAATGCTTAAAATTTCCATATATGGGACAAGAGGTCAAGGTGAGTGGAGATTTGAATCCATTCCAATATTGTAATAATGTTAAACCTATGAATAATTCATTGGTCCCCCACAATGCAGAAGGCTTTACATCCATAATAATTGAACAAGGACAAAGCTCAAATGATCTTCCATCCTTAAAAGGCAAAGAAAAGGTAGAGGAGGAAGACATTGTTGTTATTAAAAATTATCAAATTCACACTAGCTTAGCTACATCGACTAAGGGAAAGGAGAAAGTTAGTGAGGAAAGTACTCATGAATAAAAAGAAGACCAAGCCAAATACACTCAATTACACACCAAGGGAGATCATTATTAAAAAATGGATAGCATGATGAAGAGTTTTGAGAAACAATGTAAAATCAAACAAAAGGGTGTAGGTGAATACTCTTTATCTATGATGGATCTACCCTTATCTCCAAAGTCCCATGGAAAAACCTCTAGCCTAAATACACCCCATAAATACAATGACCATTTTGTAAGGGATAGTAATTATTCATCCATGGATGAAGAAGATAATGAAATTCTGAAATGGCTATATAAAGATGATGAGTCAAGTGCTCATGAAAAACTTATCCAAAACATTAGCATTCCTACTCACCAATATGGAAAAGGTTTTCAAATAATGCAGAAGATGGGTTATAAAGGACAAGGACCCTTAGGAAGAAGAAATTAAGGGTTAATTGAACCAATTGAAATGTCTTGGAGGGATAGTTAGGAAAAATCTGGATTGGGGTATCTTGAGCAAGGATACACTCAAAAGAGACACCCCTTGATTCATGAATAAATTCTACAATTAGGCTCACAAAGCGATGAAGATTCAAATAATTGGGAATGGGATTAATTTTCAAGTGAATCATGCCAAGATAAAGTGGTGGATGTAGTTCACACTTATGCTCCCAACAAAGGAAAAGAACAAGAAAAAGATTCAGGATCAAATTTTAATCAAGCATCAAGTTCTAATCAAGAGGTTCTATAAAATGTGCCAAATCAAGAAGCCAAAGAAACTCAATGGGTAGGAGAGCCCTATGTTCCATCATGGATGCCTACTATAGAAGGATCTAACACTAGGTTTAACCCAAGAGATTTTTACCCATTAGAAACCCGAGAGGATTTGAGTGAGGAAGATTTTGACCCAAGTTCTCTAGAACACTTAGAAGAAGTGCATGTTATTGATTTAAGTGATACAATGTTCGAACCTTACAATGAAGTCATGTCTCAAAGTCCTATTGAGCCAAACCAAAACCTTGAGCCCTTATCCCTTGTATATCCAGAGCTCATTGAATGGAATTCTCTCGAACCCACTACCCTTCCCACATTCTTGAATGACAAATCAGTGTCCCAATACCTAAACATGGTTGAACCTTCTTCTACCAATGAATATCATGAGGAAATGATGAAGGGAAGTATCCAATCTCTTAGTTTGGAAAAAAAGAGAAAAAATGGAAAAAATTAAAAAATTGAAAGAATCTAATGGTGAAAACCACATTGTGGCAGCATTAGATAAAAAAGAGAAAGAAATAAAGAATGTTTCTAAAGGTGAAAACCCAATAGAGGTACCTAAGGAAGAGAGGTTGGATAATTTACCTGAACACTATGAGGAAAGGTCACCTATTTTGATAGAACCAATAGAGAAAATCAAAATTGGATTAGAATCAGAACCAAAGGTTATACATCTAGTAGCATCCTTATCAAGTGAAGAAAAAGAGGAGTTCATAAAATTATTCAAGGAAAGACAAGTAAATTTTGCATGGTCCTATGATGATATGTCAGGACTAGATCCCAACTTGATAATGCATCATTTAAACATCAAAGAAGGAGTCAGATTGGTTAAATTTTTTTGAGGAAAATGCACCCACACATAGCACTTCTTGTCAAAGTGGAATTGGAAAAATTACTAAAAGTGGGATTAATAAGAGCCATCAACTATGCCGAGTGGATATCAAACATTGTGCCTATTTCAAAAGCAGACAAGTTTATTAGAATTTGCATGGACTTCAGATATGACAACCTTGCATGTCAAAAAGATGATTTTCCATTACCAAGAATAGATGCTATAGTGGATTTAACAATGGGTCACTCGATGTTCTCTCTCATGGATGGATTTAGTGGCTACTATAAGATTAAAATAACACGTGAAGATCAAAATAAAAAAACTTTCACATGTGCATGGGGAACATTTTGTTGGAATGTTATGCCCTTTGGTCTTAAAAATGCAAGAGCGACCTATCAAGGAGCCATGACTACCATTTTTCATGATATGATGCATAAATTCCTAGAGGATTATGTGGATGAAATACTTGAAAAATACCATTCAAGGGAAGAACATCTACCTATTCTAGAAAATATGTTGACAAGGTTTGAGTAGTTCAAAGTAAGACTCAATCCCAAGAAATGTGCATTTGGGGTACAATCAAGAAAATTGCTAGGATACATAGTTTCGGCTAAAGGAATAGAGGTAGACCCGCGAAAGTAAAAGAAATAATGGAAATGGGGGCACCTATAAATATAATCCAAATGAGATCACTCCAAGGTAGAATGTAGTCAATCAAAAGGTTCATATCACAACTAGTAGAGAAATGCCATTCTTTTACTCAACTCCTCTACAAGGACATCATATTTAGATAGGATGATAAGTGTGAAGAAGCTTTCACATTACTTAAAAAGTACCTAATTAATCCACCTATTTTGATGGCACAAATAAGAGGAAAGCCCTTGATTTTGTACATTTCAGTGACAGAACATGCTTTAGGGGCACTCTTGGCTCAAGAGGATGAAATTGGAAAGGAAAAAGCCATCTATTACATAAGAAGAACCTTGGTAAAATATGAGTTGAATTAAACATTCATAGAAAGAGCATGTTTGGAAGTGGTTTTTGCTTCCCAAAAACTACGACATTATATGTTATCTCATAAAATCAGACTCACCAAAAATTGATCCACTAAAATACCTCTTAAGCAAAATAAATTTGACGGGAAGATTGGCCAAATGGGTCATGGTGTTGAGTGAGTTTGATATAGAGTATGTGGATAGAAATGCAATCAAATGCCAAGTGATAGTGGACCAACTAGCAAAGGCACCAATAGAAGATGAACATCCTATGCAAGTTGAATTTCCAAATTCAGAGATAATCAATGTTGAGGCAAAAACATGGAAATTATATTTTGATGGCTCTTATACTCAACATGGATCAGAAGCATGAATATTATTGATTACTCCTCAATGATCAACAATCCCTAAATCATGCAAGCTACTATTTCCATGTACAAATAATATAGCTAAATATGAGGCACTAGTCATTGACATCAAATTGGCCTTGGAATGGAAGGTGACAAAATTATAGATATATGGGGACTCTTAATTGGTCATTAATTAGATAAATGATGAGTATCAAATCAAAGATGATAATTGATACCTTACAAAAACATAATAGAAGATCTCAAGAAATACTTCAAATTGATCACATTTGAACAAGTACTGAGAGACAAGAACAAAGTAGCAGATGCTATGGCTACATTAGATTCACTTATCCAAATACCAAACCAAAGTGCAAGATATGAATTCTTGGTAGAAGAAGTGGAACAACCCGCATTTGACCCTTCCCATCCCCACACCATTTTCCTATTAGTGGCAGATGAATCACCTTGGTATGGATCCATTTATATGTACCTAAAAGACCAAACATTACCCATGGACCAAACCCAAAACCAAAAGAGAAATTTCATAAGACGAGCCTCTTGTTACACCCTTGTATCTGACACATTGTATCTTAAAAGTCTAGATGAAATTTTTCTAAGGTGTTTAGAGAAGGAGGAATCAACTTTAGCCTTACAAGAAATCCATGAAAGAATTTGTGGGTCACATCCAAATGGGTTAACCTTAGTGATGAAACTTCTCAGGATAGGATATTATTGGCCTTCTATGGAGAAAGATGCTAATCACTTTGCAAAGACTTGTCAGAAATGTCAATACCATGGAAACGCTAGCTCAAGAATTGCATCTGATGACTACACCTTGGCCCTTTTATCAATGGGGGTCAGATTTAATAGGGATGGTTTATCCACCATCATCAAATGGTCATAAGTTCATTATTACAACAACTAAATACTTCACCAAATAGGTAGAAGCTGTGCCATTATCCATTGCCATGGGAAAACAAATTTCTATGTTTATATTAAATCACATAATTTGTCGATATGGTGTTCCTCAAGTCATTATAACTAACAATGCAAAACATTTCAAGAACAAAGACTTGAAAGAACTATGTACACAATTCCATATGATACATCATTCATCTTCAATAGATTATCCACAAGGTAATGGACAAGCATAGGCTACAAATAAGAATATTTTGAAAATATTGAAGAGAACAATGGACAATTCAGGTAGAGATTGACATATTCAAATAAATCCTACTCTATGGGCATATAGGACAAGTGTTAGAATGCCAACAGAAGCTACACCATTCTCAATGGTTTATGGAGCTGAAGTAGTTTTGCCTTTGGAGGTAGAAATCCCATCCTTAAGAGTTTCATTGCATGGATTGTTAAGTGAAGAAGACTATAGGGTTGTTAGGTTATAAGAGTTGGAGTTGCTAGATGAAAGAAAACAACAAGCCTTTGAACATCTAAAAGTGTACCCGAATCGAATGTCAAGGAACTATAACAAGCACATCAAACCAAGGACATTCCAAATAGGTGATCTAGTGTTAAGAGAAAACCCTAAAAATTAAGAAGAAAGAGATAAGAAAGGGAAATGGGAATAAAACTAGCTAGGACCTTTTGTGATTACTTCTTCTTTTGGAATGGACACATACAAACTAGCTGATTGTGATGGAGAAGAGTTGCAAGAACCCATCAATAGTATACACCTAAAAAGATTTTAAACATGAAGCAGATGAAAGGGTATAAAGAGATAGAGTATCAGAAAATCAGATGAGGAAGCATCTTATTTATTGTATATAGTCAAAAGTGATCCTAAAAAATTCAAAAAATATTGAAAAATAGAAAAGAGAAGAGAAAAATCAGAAATGTAGAAAAGATAAAAAATAGTGGAAAATTGAGCATGAAGAAACCCAAAAAAATTCAGAAATGATCCTCAAAAAGATGTTGTCTTGGTGAAAACCTAGCAAATAGGTGCCTTGATGATAAAAACAAAAAATTTGAAAAAGAGAAAAATACAAAAAAAGTGAAAAAGAGAAAAGTGCATTGGTGAAAACCTAGCAAATAGGTGTCTTGGTAGCAAAAAAAAAAAAGCTTGAAAAGAGAAAATCAATTCGATCAGTGAAAACCTGGTAAATAGGCACCATTGAAAGTTAATTCAAGCCTCATACATATTCGTCATCCTTGTAGATATTGCATTCACCAACATTTTTATATATTGCATAATAAAACCCCACTGTTGCATTTGCAAATACCTAAAGCTTTTGTTACAAATTTGAAAATGTCTCAAGTCCAACAACACAATAATATCAAACTGGAGGAAAATTTATCCTATGAGAAGGAATGATTCATCAAGCAAACATCAATTGACACAAATCAACTCATCAAATCACAAGAGAAATACTTAGACATTCAACTCAAAATCCTCATCCAAATGTTGAATCAACAAAGAAAACTTTTGATCCATGATCTCACAATAACTTTACCTTTATTAGGATTAAAATGAACAATAAAAAATTGATGCAGGAGCATCTTGGGTCTTGAGCAATCTTTCATCACCAAAAATATTTGTTGTTTCTTGTACCTGTCTGTTGTTTGTTTTGTAGCCATTGCTGCTGTTGGTTTCTTACCTTGCAAAGTTCATGCGGTCTTGTGGACCTAATATTGAGCATTCTCCTAAGAGCACACGTCCTAATTCATTTGGATCTGGAAGTTATCACCATTTTCCTCGGGCATCACTTTTTCACCAGTTTCACATGAAACATGTGGTATTTCATCTTGCACGGTTCTGTGTGGGGAAATTGGATCTTGTGAAGTTCAGGATATGTTCTTGGATCATGTGTGGACCTAAATGTGGCTTCACAATGTGTTTTGTTATTTTTTGCTTTAGTTTTGGTTTCTCCTCCTAAGTGGACCTATAATGTAATTAACTTCTTGACTGGTCGACTTGTGGCTTTGCTGGCTATATATTTGGAGCTTGGGTTGATGTAGGAAGGTAGTTAAAGTAAGAAGATGGTAGTAGTAGAAGTAGAAGAGAAGATAATATGCAAGTTGAGAATCTGAATTCATAATTCTCATTGTATAAGGCCGAAACCCGGAAGGCCTCACAACCGGGCATGTTGAAAGATTTAATATAATTGCACCAATGTTGTTACCAGTTGCTTGTATCATATCCATTGTGTTTTTCATTGCTTTCATGTGGTTTTCATATTGCTTCTGTGTGTAACTCTTTGGAGGGCTTGTTAGTAGGTTTAAGCAGTCTCAGTTAACCCTGATTTTGCCTTCGCCTTCCTTGCCCTTGTGTCAAGTGGTATCAGAGCAAAGTTATTTCTTGTGGATTGGATTGTGGAGAACCTTATTGGATTGGTTGTAGGGTGGAAGATCTAAAATCTGATCTATAACTTGCAGAAGGTTATGATCTTGCTAGAACCTGATTGTCAAGATGGTTCATGGTAGAGGAAATGATAATGCTATCATGGATATGTTGAGGCAGATTGCAACTAGGCTTGAAGCTATAGAGACAACCCATAGAAGAGGCACACATCTTGAAGATGTTAGTGATGAATAAGAAGCAACACCTAATCCTGAACCTAAAGTTGAACATGATGAGGAAAGACTCTTGAGAGTTTTGTCTAAGGCTAACTCTAGACCTGCAATTGAAGTTGCTTGCTATGATGGAAGACTTGAGACCGGTGCACTTTTGGATTAGATCTCTGAGATGGATAAATACTTTGAGATGAAGGTACTCCTAACAGTAAGAAGGTTAAGATATCAGTTACAAATTTGAAAGGTCATGCATCTCTTTGGTGGGATCATTTGCAAACTGAGAGACAAAAGAGAGGAAAAGAAAAGATTAAGACATAGATGAAAATGCTTGGAAAGATGAAAAATAATTTCCTTCTAGCTGACTACCAAGTTAGTTTGATGTGAAAAATGTAAAATTTGAGACAAAAGGACATGAGTGTGAAAGAATATACTGAGGAATTTTACAAATTGGATATCAGATTTGGACATGTGGATGATGAAGTTGAGAAGGTGGCTAGATACCTAAATGGCCTAAGGACATCAATTCAAGATGAGATCAGTTATGTTAAAATAGATAGTGTGGAAGAAGAATACCAATTTTATTTGAAGGCAGAAGAACGATTGACAAAAAGACATGAAAAAAGATAAAGAGGAAGAGGTGGTAGATTTTAGAGAAGTAGAGGTAGATCTTATGGAGAAAGTAGTAGATCTGACAATGTAGTACAAGATAAAGGATGGAAAGATGAAATTTCTAAAAGAGGTAATTACTCTAGAGGTAGCTATACTGGTTACTCTAGGAATAACAATAGTGGGAAAAGAGAAGAGAAATCTTGGTTTAAAGGTACTTGTTACAAATGTGGTGAAGAATTACATAGAGCTTTTGAATGTACTAACTCTAGAAAGAAGACTGGAGGTAATGACAAAAATAATTTGGCTTGCGAAGAAGTTGAGGAAGTGTCTAATGAACCTAAACATGGTGAAAACTTGATGTTAAGAAGGATCTTGTGGAATGAAGAACCCGATGAGGAACCTATTATGAGGAAAATTTTGTTCAGAACCAGATGTAAGATCGCTGACAAATGTTGCAAGGTAATCATTGATAGTGGAAGTTTTGATAGTTTGGCATCTGAAGAGTTGGTTAACAAGTTGTAGTTGCAAAGATTGAGACACCCTAAGCCTTACCATATTGCTTGGATCCATAAGGAGCACAAACTACTTGTAAGTGAACAATGCCTTGTTA
Source organism: Chamaecyparis obtusa (assembly GCA_027943335.1). Classification (NCBI taxonomy): domain Eukaryota; kingdom Viridiplantae; phylum Streptophyta; class Pinopsida; order Cupressales; family Cupressaceae; genus Chamaecyparis; species Chamaecyparis obtusa. The sequence continues at coordinate 2,325,022 of BSBK01002290.1, read as the reverse complement.
AATTCAAAATTGGAGGTTATCATGATGAAGTCTTGTGTGATATTATGCCTATGGATTGTTGTCATATTCTTTTGGGTAGACCTTGGTAGTATGATAGGAAAGCTTTGCATGATGGTAGATTGAATCAATATACTATTTGGATGGATGGGAAGAAACAAGTGTTATTTCCTTTAGTAGAGAAGTTTGATGAAGGTCACTGTACTATAGTCAGAGTATGCTTGGTTGATGGTAAAAAGTTTGCAAGAGAAATGAAAGAACAAAATGTTTGTTTTTCTTTAATCCCAAGGAAAACTGAGAAACAAGATGAGTTAGAACATGCACCTGAAGTTAAACCTTTATTGAATGAATTTTATGACATCATTTCTAATAATCTACCTGCTAGTTTACCACCTATGAGAATTCTAAGTCATTGTATGGATTTGATACCTAGAGCTAGTTTGCCTAATAAAGTACCACATAGGTTAACACCTGATGAAAAGACTGAGTTGAATAGACATGTGCAAAAATTTCTTGAGAGAGGTTTGATTAGGGAAAGTTTGAGTCCTTGTGCAGTACCTACTATGTTAGCACCAAAAAAGAATGGAGAATGGAGAATGTGCACTAATTCTAGAGCTATAAACAAGATAATAGTAAAATACAAATTTCCTTTGCCTAGGATGGATGACATAATGGATAGTTTGAGTGGAGCAAAGTATGTCACAAAGATTGATTTGAAAAGTGGATATCATCAGATTAGGATTAGAGAAGGGGATGAGTGGAAAACTTCTTTTAAGGCTAATGAAGGTTTGTATGAATGGTTGGTTATGCCTTTTGGTTTGACTAATGCACCAAGTACTTTCATGAGGCTGATGAATGAAGTTTTGAAAATATTCTTGGGTAAGTTTGTAATTGTATATCTTGATGACATTTTGATATTCAGTAAGAGTAAGGAAGAACATCTTGAACATATCAGACAAGTATTATAGAGATTGAAAGAAGAAAAGTTGCTGATTAACTTGAAGAAATGTTCATTTATGAAAGAGGAGATTGTGTACCTTGGTTTGTAATTTCAGTTGATGGATTAAAGATGGATCCTCAGAAAGTGAGAGCTATACTTGATTGGCCTACACCAGAGAATGTTTGAGAGGTAAGATCATCTCATGGATTGGCAAGTTTTTATAGGAAGTTCATCAAAAATTTTAGTTCTATTTGTAATGCTATGACTGAAACCATGAGAGGAGATAAAAGGGATTTCAAATGGACACATGGAGCACAAAAGAGTTTTGAAATATTGAAACAAAGAACTGTAGAGTTGCCTACACTTGCTTTGCCTAATTTCAGTAAAGTTTTTCAAGTTGAATGTGATGCTAGTGTTAGTGCAATAGGAGCTATTTTGAGTCAAGAAGGAAGACCTATAGCTTTCTTTAGTGCAAAGTTGAATGATGCTAAGAAAAAATATTTAGTTTATGACTAGGAATTCTATGCTATTGTTCAAGCTTTGAAGAAATGGAGATATTATTTGATGCCTAAATATTTTGTGTTGTATACTGACCATAAAGCTTTGCATTATTTGGGAAGTCATAATAAATTGAATTAGAGACATATGAAGTGGGTTGAGTTCTTGCAGAAATTTTCCTTTTCATTGAAGCATAAGAGTTGACAATCAAATAAGGTTGTTGATGCCTTGAGCCGAGCAAGAAGTTTGTTGACAGAGATGAGAGTTGAGGTACTTGGTTTTGATGATTTGAAGTGTTTGCATGAAACTGACCTGGATTTTGCAAAATGTTGGAAAGCTTGAAGCTTGTAAGGAACAAACAACGAGTGATAAGTGGACTGATTATTTCATTCAAGAAGATATGTTGTTTAAAGGAATTCAGTTGTGCATACCTAGAGGATCTATAAGGGAGAACATAATAAAGGAGAAGCATAGTGGTGGACTTGCTGGACATTTTGGGATTGATAAGACTGTGAATTTGATTTCAGAAAGATACTTTTGGCCATAAATTTATAGAGATGTACAGATAATGGTTAGAGGTTGCAGAATTTGTCAAGTAGCAAAAGGAACTAGTCAGAATGTGGGATTGTGTACACCTTTGCATGTACCTGATAGACCTTGGGAAGATGTGAGTATGGATTTTGTTCTGGGATTGCCTAAAACTCAGAGAGGTAATGATTCTATTTTGGTAGTGGTTGACAGATTTCCTAAGATGGCTCGTTTCATACCTTGTAAGAAGACATCTGATGCATTACATGTAGCTGAATTATTTTTCAAGGAAGTGGTAAGATTGCATGGTTTGCCTAAATATATTGTTTCAGAAAGAGATACTAAGTTTACTGGGTACTTTTGGAGAACACTTTGGAAAAAGATGAATACTGAGTTGAAGTTTAGTTCTACATTTGACCCTCAGACAGATGGACAGACTGAAGTTGTGAATAGAAGTTTGGGAAACTTCTTGAGATATTTAGTTGGAGATAAGCCTGCTAATTGGGATTTAGTTTTGGCACAAGCGAAATTTGCATATAATAATTCTGTGAATAGAAGTACTAAGAGGACACCATTTGAGATTGTTACTAGATTTCATCCTAAGGGAACCATAGAGTTGAGAGATTTACCTACTGAGACTAGAAGAATGCTGAAGCTGAGGATTTTGCAGTCTTCATGAGAAATTTTCACGGTGAAGTTAAAAATAATTTGGAGGACAATAATCTAAAATATAAACAAAGAGCAGATAAGAGAAGGAGACATAAATATTTTGAAGTTGGAGATGAGGTTATGATTCATTTGAAGAAGAATATATTTCTAGTTGGTACCTAAAATAAGCTGAAAATGAAGAAATTTGGACCTTGTAAGATTCTGAAGAAGTTTGATAGTGGAAATGCTTATGAAGTAGAATTACCAAAGGACATGGACATATCACCTATATTCAAAATTGCTGATATCTATAATTACTTTGAATCAACTGATGAGATAGAAGATGATCTGAATTATCCTAAGAACATAGACAACATTGAGAAGATCTTGAATAGTAGAGTGAGAAAGAGCACAAGAGGAAAATACTACATGGAATACCTAGTTCGGTGGAAAGATAAGCTAGTTGAAGATAGTTCATGGATTACACAAGATAAGTTGGATCTTTATGATTCAGGTCAAAATATGAGAATTTCTTGATGTGGAAATTAGTTCTTTATTTACCCCAGGTGTCTAATGTAGGAGCATCTTGGGTCTTGAGCAATCTTGCATCACCAAAAATATTTTCTATTTCCTGTACTTGTCTGTTGTTTGTTTTGTAGTCGTTGCTGCTGTTGGTTTCTTGCCTTGCAAAGTTACTGTGGTGTTGTGGACCTAATCTTGAGCATTCTCCTAAGAGTGCACATCCTAATTCATTTGGATTTGGAAGTTATCACCAAATTCCTTGGGCATTGATTTTTTGCTAGTTTCGCATGAAACGTGTGGCATTTCATCTTGCGTGGTTCTGTGTGGGAAAATTGGATCTTGAGAAGTTCATGATATGTTCTTGGATCATCTGTGGACCTAAATGTGGCTTCACAACATGTTTTGTTATTTCTTGCTTTAGTTTTGGTTTCTCCTCCTAAGTGGACCTGTAATGTAATTATATGCCTGACTGGTTGACTTGTGGTTTTGTTGGCTATATATTTGGAGCTTGGGTTGATGTAGGAAGGTAATTCAAGTAAGAAGATGGTAGTAATATAAGTAGAAGAGAAGATAATATGCGAGCCGAGACTCTGAATTCATAATTCTCATTGTATAAGGCCGAAACCCGAAAGGCCTCACAGCCGGGCATGTTGAAATATTTAATATAATTGCACTAGTGTTGTTACTAGTTGCTTGTCTCACATCCATTGTGTTTTTCACTACTTTCATGTAGTTTTCATATTGCTTCCATGTGTAACTCTTTGTAGGGCTTGTTAGTAGGTTTAAGCAGTCTCAATTAATCATGATTTTGCCTTCACCTTCCCTGCCCTTGCGTCAAATGAAATGGATGGAACTATACTTGAAATATGGATTTAAAAAATAGTGCAAATTTTTTCTAAGTGATTACTTGATTGATTAAATCATGTCTTTCTAGAAAATTGATGAAGTCTTGGACCAGATAAGCAATGATGAAAGCATGCTATTTTATTGATTTATGTATGAGTGTCTTAAGATCAAGGTTTTAAAATATATATCATTCGTCTAATGACATGATCATTAAAGAATCATTGAGGACATGTATATATGGAAAAGTCAAGATCTTTGTTTGTTTACACAACATGATACCTTGGATATGTTGATGTTCAATATCATAATACAAAAATCCACTTGCAACATTGAATCTGACAAAAGTAGTATTCATACTCTCATGATTGAATCCAATCAGTGACAGTTGTACTAGCATTGGGAACACAACATGGAGAAGGAAAAGGTATTCATATAACCATGGTTGAACCAGTGATGATTGTACCAATTTCAGGTCTTAAAATTGCTCAATGATGAATATAAGCTCCTAAAATTGTGAATAGTGACAACTAGTTACATGCATTTAAGTTGATTGCTTTCTTAGCTCAAAAACTGATTTGGAAAAATAAAAGAGGGGGTGGAGTTAAGATAAACTTGAAAATGTCATCAATACCTTATGTGTTAGATTAATTTTATTTTAAATCACATTGCATTTAAGTTTCATTCATCACATAGTCTGCATTTGTTTTAGATCATTCTTAAGTTGCATTTCATTTTAAATCACATTGCATAGTCTGCATTCATTTTATATCTCATTATTTTAGTTGCATTCATTATATTAATCATTATATTTTCATTACATTAGATTGCACATCACGAGGTTATCAATTTCATTGCATTAAGTTCATTTTAAAATTGCATTCACTTCATTAGTACATTACATTATCCATTAGGTGAATTCATTTAGGATTTGTTACATTAAAAAATTTAAATTACATTAAAAAATATAAGTGTATTAAGTTCATAATTGCATTACATTAGGTCATCCAATTGCATTAAGTCCATCATTCATCATTACTCATCATATCATTAAGTGATTTCATTAACCATTGAAGTAATTTGCATCCAATAGTTTAAGTACATCCATCTATCATTAAGTGCATACATTAAATCATTAAAATCATATAAGTGCATTAAAATCCATTCATTGCATTTACATTTCATTAACCATCTAGTTCTTTCACATTGGATTGCATCATCCATAAAACATTAAAAATGCATCCATCCACATCATCCATATTATTAAGTCATTAAAGCATTAAATATCATCATTAGAGATCATTAAACATTAAGACCATGTAATAAATGCATCCATCTAATCTCTGTCATAAATAAGACATCCATTTGTATAACTAAACAAAATATGTGCATTCATATCATAAACTGCATCTGAAAAAGACAAAAACATAGCATATATAGATAGATCATATAGAACTACATATCATAAAGCACCTGGAAAGGAAATCCAACACATAATGACATCACATAAAGTAAATCGGTCAAAGAAAATAATGTCCATGGTATCATTAATGTCCATCCATCCAAGTATAGAAACATGAATAGTATCGATCATAATGAACAAACATCTGATAAAAGAATAATAATGTACAATGTATCGATAACAAAAAATCATAATATACATAAAAAATGGCTCAACATATACAAATCAATAACCAACACTACCCCCTGCACCATTTGTGTCGGGACTTGTATCAGGACCCTGCCTCGAGCTCACCTGTAAACCATGCTAACTAATGGAATCCATAAATGTCTGCATCATGGTGCTCAGCTGGGTGACCTGCTACCTAATCTATGATACCTTAGAATGTAAAGACTAAATTATCAGAAGCATACGTTGGTGCCTATGCTAGAGGTACCCATAGAGGAGGAGCTTGATAAGAAGATGGAGGAATCTGAGAAGAAGATGGAAGAATCTAAGAAGAATATGAAGGAATTTGTGAAGAATATGGAATCGAAGAAGAAGGAGGAGCCTGAGGAGGAGGAGCTGGAGGTGCCTGTGCCCGATCTACCAAGATCTGCACAACCTATGCATTTGTTTCAGCTACCACTTATGGTGCAATTGGTCTAAATACCCAAAGCCTGTGCTGACCCCATCTGGCTAGTCTGTCCTACCAAACCTAATGTATAGCCCAGAAGGGGCCACCTCATACTCTAACCTGACCACCTCTCATACATACACCAGCTCTAAAAGGAGTGAGGGCAACAACCATGGGTATAACAACTCAACCACCTCATCTTGCTTTGCCTGCCCGATGACCCCATCTACCTTGTTTGCCACCACCACCATCGTCATCATCTGAATGCTCATCTATACCAGGCACTAGCTCAGCCAGATCTGTAAATCTAGGAAATGGGTTTTGTAAGAACCACTGCACATAATCATTATTCATATCAGCTGTTGGCACTCCATTTTTCAAGCATGAATTTCATACTTTTTACAAAATGATGTATTCGCCAATAATGATTAAATTAGAGAAAATTTTCTACAAAAAAAATATCCTAATTACTTTGGCAAAGTTGTCAAATTCCTCTTTGAAGTCCAGAAAGCCCTAGTTTTAAAACATGTTTGAAAACCCTAAGTATTCCTTTCATTATGGGAAAAACCCTAGGTTGACTTCCTATTTTTCTAATCGAGTGTTACTGTTTGCAAGCTACTTAAGTTTTACAAACATGTATTTTAATTATGGCATTGGGCGGGGTCATATTCCTAATAGTTTCTTTTACCTAAGTTGACTGCTTAATCTTTCCTAAGTCTAAGCCCCGATGACATTATCAAATTCCCTAAGTCTTATTGGCTTGTTTCCCTAAGGTTTCAACATTGTATTAAGGCTATTTATTCTCCATTTAATCCAATGGTTGTCACTTGTTCGCAAGGAATCTTTTCATCCTTTGCGATCATGCGAAAACCATTGATCTTGTTAACAAGTCAGCGCAACTGTTAGTTGGGACCTTTGGCATTTATTTAAATCATGACTATTCAATACTAAAGATATAACGACATGCGAGTAACTGGGCCCAGTCTCTAAGGGTTGTAAAGGACTGACAGCTGGAGGAAGATCAGATGATTATCGCTTGTTCACAAGGAATCTTTTCATCCTTTTCTATCATGTGACAGTCATTGATTCTATTTACTACATAGTGTTTTAAACATGTGGATCCGCTGCCAGGTGTGTACAAGTGTTCTTTCTTCATTGGTCGCAGTAAGTGATGATATGGATCTTGTTAGGTGGGACCTTTTTCTTCTGAATGCCACTTGTCTAATGGGCCTGACTACCTTTAAGAACTAACAAAAGAAGATTAGATGGTTGTCGCTTGTTCGCAAGGAGTCTTTTCATCCTTTGCAATCATGCAATAACCATTGATCTTATTTCAAAGCCACAATGTCTTACTTTATGTACAATCATAAAAGGGAAGAATGCTAGCCATTGGATGAAAGATCTAACGATAGAAGTATGTCCAAGTTGTTAGGTGGGTCCTGGGTATTGCAAAAATCAACCAACCGCTGATCTATTTTGATCGGACGATTGTCTCTTGTTCACAAGGAGTCTTTTCATGATTTGTGATCATGCGACAGTTAGATTTTTCTTTAGTGAAGACCGATGGTCCAAATTCAAAATTGAAACAGAAATGGTGTGAAAATGTATCTGCCCATTGAATGCTGACAGTTTGAATTTCTCAGAGAAGTTATGGCCGGATTGTGTGGAGTAAATTGCTAAGAGATTGTGTTTCTAATGCTAATATATCATCGATTCACACAATCTCAGAAACATAAAGAAATAGAATTTTCAGAAGCTTGGGCGAGGAAAATTGCAGAGCTAGTTATTATTTCCTAAGGGTTTTTTTGAGGTTGGTTGATTTCTTCTAAATTTTCATCCTTGCTAGTATCTTTATAAATTCTGCTATAATTATCCTGCATAATTATAAAGAAATATAAACCCTAAAATGGCACCAAGAAAGGAATTGACTGGTGAAGTCGAGTATAGTAAAAGGGGTTTATATGAGGACCTCTTAGAACTGTTGGATCACTCAATGACTGATACATTAAAGGCCAAAGGTTTGATACCAAAAGAACCTAGGGTTAAGGTAGTAGACAGTTTATATGACAAGGGTAATTATATGAGGGAAGCCAAAATTGACACAACTAGCACAGATGACACCACTGGTATCATTGGTCTAGGGTTATTTAGAGTAGGGTTCAGTCAGAGAAATGCCCTTCCTCCCACTAGTAACATATGGTAGTTTGACCTAGGAAAACTCATTGTGCCCAACATTTTCATGGATGCCAATATAAAGATTCAAGTTGCAAAACATTATGACCCAGTTACTAGGGTAATTAGGGATGCACAAGGAAACCTATTGATAAACATTTCATCTAAAGAAATCAAGAAGGTTTTTAGGTTAAGTGAACCTTCTAATGACCTAGAGAAGATAGACTTTGAAGAATTGAGACAGGTTTATAGTGCTCAAAGGGATTAACTTAGGAGTGGTCCTTTGAAGGAGTTCTACAACAAAATTGGGGGGATGATCACCATGGGACCAAGTACACAAGAGCCATTCAAAGTAGAATATTTTAACATAAGGGAAAAGGGTGTGTATTGGTCACTATGCAAAATTTTTGGAGAAGATGTTCAAGAGAGAATGCCAGTGCATTTGATGTATATGATGATCAAAATCCTACACCCATTTCTGGTAGTTACTTTTGACTTTTCTCCTTTTATTGTTGATTTAATTCATGAGGGACTGGTAGGAATCTAGAAGAGAAAGGTAGACAAGCCTTTCTGCTGGTATTCTTTCATAATGTATATGTTCCTATTCAAAGGTGCCAGTTATTTTGAGAAGGAAATGGACTTAATAAAATAAAAGGATGGTGAGGATATGCCTATACAATTATGGAACCTCAACATGACATGGGATAGGAGGGATAGGAGTGAAAATAGTTTTGTCAATTTTGACAGATGTTTTGCAGCAAGGCTCAAGGCTCTATTTTCTATTGAGAACCTAAGAATCCCAATGGCCTTAGCTGACCTTATTAGGCCAAAGCAATTTGCTAGGGGCCTCAAGATTATTCACAATTGGGGTGATTTCATCTTCTATCTAGTGTCCACTATGATTAGACTATATGGTTTTAAAGGGACCCCTTTCATACTACCATATCAAGTACCCCTCAAGGTTGGTGGTGCATAATTCATAAGATAACTGGGGGAAATACAAGAAAGTACTCTTACAGGGAAGGCTAGAGGAACTCTGTTCCCAAATGTCACAATAGCCCACCAATTTGTAATCACCAAGGGTGGATGGACTCATATGGACAAAATCTTGTCACCATATCATATGGCCACCTTAGTTGCTAGGACAGTAGATCCTGAAGGCTTCTACAATGAGATGTATAAGAAGAAGGTTAAGTGCCCCTTGATAGATCACATTTTTAACTTCCCTGAGGATATTATTAGGAATATCCCTAATATACTGGAACAAGAAATCAGGAAGGAAAAGTGGCTAGTGTATAAGAAGACACTAGACTTTGTCCAACACTTTGACAAAGGATATGATCCCTTAAAAGATGACACCCCTTTTGGGAAGAAAATAGAAACTCTTATGAGCCACTTTGAGGGTATTATCCAGACCCTAAATGAGAAAAATGAAAATCTCATGCAAGCTGAGCCAGAGAAGACTAAGTTGGTGTTAAGTAAGCTTGAATTTGCCAAAGTATTACCCTTGGGTAAATACATAGTCCAAAAGAAGATTGGGTACAATGTGGTTGTACTAGGACCAGACAGGCAGCAGGAAAAAGCAAAAAGAGTAGAGGATATCCCTTCCACATCATGACAGGTGGGAAGACATGATGAAGTTGTAGAGATTCCAAACTCACCACATGATCAATTAGTTGAGGATATTCTTTATTCCCCACCTCCGTCAAAGAAACAAAAAATAGAAGAGAGACCTGTACATGCTGAAGAGGAATACTCTCCCTCTCAATCACCTCTAATCATAATGGATTATCAAGAGGTTGTAGAGAAAGTACAACAATTGGGGAGTTTAGGTCAAATTTATATGACCTATGAGGAGATAAATGAAGGGGTGCTAGAGCCACCAGAGGAGCTTGAATCAGACTTGACAATGGGAGAAATGACTGGTAAAGAGCTAGATCCTATAATCAAGCAGGCATGTGATGAGTTCCTAGCAGATGATGCTTTTGTGAAGGCTAGGGCTTTCGTGCAATATTTATGGAAATTGCACATAAATCAGTTTCAAGAAATATGTGAAAAGAGGAAGGAGGAAAATCCCCCAAAAGACATAAAGGTCATAGAGAGTGAGGTCAGGAAAGAGATGACTGAGAGATTTGAGAAGATCACTCCAGAACAGGGGAGAGAATTGGTAAAGAATTCAGGAGTACTTAATCTCCTAGAGTGGGACATTGCTGATGCAGTGGTTTTGAATGCTATTAGAAAATAGACAACACCAATTCACAAAACCAAAGAGGAGGCAAAACAAGCCATCAAAGGAGTCACTTTCAGTGATGATCATCAAGCCTTGGTTATGTGGTCTCTAAAGAAAAATGAGAATAACAAAGGAAAGCAGATTACCAAGGGTGATCTAATAGGTAGTCTCCTAGTAAAGCAGGTCACTGAGACCTCATTGATTGAAGCATCAGGTATGGTGATGGCAACAACCCAACTTAAAACAAAAGTGGCAAAGAAAGAAACCAAGGAGAAGGAGGAATTCACATTGAGGTTGGAAACGGTGTTGAAAGCCTATGGGGAGTTCAAATAGGGGATATATGAAAAAGATATATTAATTGTAGACTTGAAGAAAAGGTTAGGTGAACAAGGCCCAATTCAAACATTAGAATAGCTATAGATTTCTTCATCCCCTGCTAAACCTTCTTCTTCAAGCCCTATAATTGAATACCCCATGTCCCCTCTACCCCCTCCTATGGGTGATGAAGACATGGTACAGAAAGAGAGGCAACAATATGAAAAAAGAATAAGGGATACAGTTCTGCATTTTGTTGCAAATGTGAAGCCTAAAGAAACTTACAAGATGGGTAAGCAATTGTTTGACATCTTGATTTATTTTAGGGAAGAAAAGGCCACTGTAAACCCAATTTTGGATAGGTGGGTTGTTAGAGAAAATAAATTAAAGTCATTCTTTTTTGTGATTAAGAATCAACTTATTGTGGATGCACAACTAAAAAATACATATGAATTTGTTAAAGACCTAATTGAGTTTGAAATCAAGAGGGACAATTTGAAGAGAAAGGAAGAGATCCTAAGGGCAAGATATTTCCAGGATAACTTTCAAATATTTCCTGGTCTTATCAAAGCATATGGAACTATAAAAGACAAGGAGCAATGGTTAGAACAAATTGATGATGAGATGTTAGCTAGAATAAACACCATTGTGAATACATAGGACAATACTCCTTTTGTGCAAATAATTGAAATATTACAAAATGTCAGAGTACATTTTACTAATATAAGGAGTGAATTACACTAGGTGGTTATTGATTGGGACAAATTGCTACCCAAAAGAGATGAAGTACTGGCTTTTCATTGGCCAAGTGAAGATATTTACACATCTTGGGAAGTAGCATATTCTTCAGAGATTACCAAAGAAGAAGAGACATCCACCGGGGAAGCAACAGATGGTAGTGCCTCAACTCCTTAAAGCAAAGCAAACACTGCAAAGGATCTCAAGTAGTTAAAGCAAGCATAGATGCTACACCTGGCAGAAGTTGAATTGCCCTTGGAAATTGTTGCAAAATTTTGGCGCTCATGTCTACAAGCAACTTTGTAAATTGTAACAAGAAGGTGTTATATTTACCTTCTTTGTCTTATATGGTTGACACATTTTTGTCTTTTCTAAGAGGATCTGAAGCTTGTATGCAATCCTTAATTTTTATAAAAGGATTAATAGGATCATTTTGTAAGGACTAGAACTTGAACATTCTTACTGACAAGTTTCTGTGTCTAGGATATAGTAGACTGTATTAGGTTATTTGTGAGAAATAGCAAGTATTACTGGTTTAAGCCATTTTTCAGATGGTTTTTTTCATTTTGAATTATTATGTATACATACAGATGATATAGAAATTTGAATAAAATTCCAGAGTTCATATCTCTCCTCTGTGTACTATTCTTTGAGTTATGAATTGTCAGATTCATTGCATGGATTACGTTCTACGTATGTGTTGATATTTTTTAGCTTTGATCTAAGATCAAATTAAATAAGCTTTGAATATAACACTAATTCTTTGAAGTTTGCATTAGGATATGAATAAGTAGTGTGAATTTAGGAGTCCTTTGATTAGAATCACCATAGGGTGATAATATTTTCTAAGGATAGAGATTAATCAAATTTCAATATATTTGTCTATATATCTCATTTTGCAGTGAAGATGTCATCCAATGGAATAAGGCACTGATCAGTAGTGGAGCTACTAATCAATATCTGATAAGGTTTTATTGTATTCCTAAAATTGATATAAATCTATCAAAGTTTTGAAGTATTGTGACCTACATGTTCTATCCCATCTAATGATAATGGAGAATCAATAAATGAGTGCTTATCATTTAGTATTTTCTTATCATTTATCTGTTGTTCTTAGAATCTAGTTTATTATTGATTGAAGTAAGGATTGTTTTTATTGGATTAGGAGTACCCTCCTTGGTTTTGCAGAGCCAAAAGTGCAGAGGGCATTCTTGTCCCTATAGTTGGTCCAGTCATCTTAGAAATCAATATTTGGATCTAACCCATCCTTAAAATCTATAGATGTATTGGTTGCTTTGAAAGCATAAAGTCCATTTTGAGGAACCAACACCAGCATCCATGATGTGCTCCCTCATGTCCCAAGCAAGATGAGGGATGGCCAAAAAATCATTGCAAGTAGTCCTGTAATCAATCTGTGGACCACAAAGGGATCACTCCACCTGTACTCATGCATATAGTGCCAAACCCTATGGCATACCTCGATGACAAGCAAACTACCGAAGCACCGTATGAAAAAAAATCTCTCAATAATCAAGGGCGTTCACCCTCTCATCCATCTAGGCATGCACATAAAGGGAATCTCAGAAGCATCCTTAGTCCAAGGCTCACATCCCAGATATAACCTCCAAACAACCTAATCTATATCATCATCTATGTGTCTCTAGTAATCAAGTTTGCCCAAGTGAGCCTAGACAACCATACCCTCATAGATGAACACAAATGGCCAACTGGGATCACGTCATCACACTCCAATGGGATGAGTAACGAGAATATGATCCCAAGTCCATAGTTGTAACAAGACTACCCCTGCAGAGAGACTAGCCCCAATCCCGTACACCACATCATGCAACTCATGATATAGCTGCACAAGAACATACAACCCCAATCAAATCTCTAAGGATGCAAGATCATGTCCTCTAGGATCCAACCCCATCCGACTGCAAATTTGTGCCCACATCGATTAGGGACCAGGAATCCACTAACCAATACACCAAGTACTACAAGAAGCATAGGAAAGGAAGAGAACTTGTGTGCTAGAAAGTAGTCACACTTCTGTGAATCATTACATTCAAGAACACTCAAGAATGAGGTCTCAAACAATGATTCACAGCTCTTTATTCGTGGAGTGCAGGGGTTTGTATATGAGGCCCTTAGATTGACCTAGTTATGCCCATGCAAGTACACCAAGAAATAAGAGATTCAAAGATGAATAGCAAGCATGCTAATCTCCATGATCATCAAGTTATTGCATGCAAATGAAACTAGTCTAGATGATAACAATGCAAGAAATAAACTATTCTATTGAAATGAATGCTTATACAATGTTAATCTATGAAAGGAAACATGAATTTAAACTATTATGTGAATGAAATATTAATCTAAACTATGGATTTCCATAAGGCATGAGAGAAAAAGACAAGAAGAAAGAAGTCTCAAATATCCAAAGCTCCAAATGTGCTCAACAAGCTTCTTCCAAGATTGCTCTCCAAACCTGCAGTATAACAATAACATGAAAATTCTTGGATCCTCAAAATGAGAAGGAGAGGCCTCCTTATATAGGAAAATGTGGAAGAGAATGCATCCTCAAGAGAAATGTGGGATAAATCCAAAAAGAGGAAATAAAGCTCATTTTTTAGAGAGTGTGGAGAGAAAAGGGATTTTATTTATTTTTAATTATTTGTTTCCCTTTTTTCATCACAAAGAGCTTTAAGAGGACTTTTTATTTATTTAAAAGAATGATTCTCTATTAATTAAATAAGATAACATTATTTAATTAAAAGAGAGATATTATTCTAAATAAGATAAAATCATTTAATTAAAAAAAGATTTTATTTCATTTAAAAGATATTTCTTTCAATTAAATAAGGTTATTTTATTTATTTAAGAGAGAATATGTCTTTTAATTAAATAAAATTATTGATGACATGATTAAACCTTAGGAGATTATTGAAATGATTGAAATAGTTATGATTTGATCAAGGAAATTGATTTGAATATATTGTAAAGCATTGATTCAGAAAATTGATATTTAACAAATTGAGTAAATGGGGCCCAAAGTCTAGGTGACCATTTTAAGGTGCATACATTTGCCCCTCTTTGACTAATGTGAGGTCGACTCGGGATCACATGTAGTCAAAGAATGGAATTGAAGCGTGAGATCGATTTGGGATCACAAAACAACCCAGATGTGTGTTCGACAGATGGGAACACATCAGGACATAGATAAGTAGACTGAAAAAGACAAGGCCAACACCTGTGAATAGGTAATTTTCAAGTCTCAAATAAGAGATAAGAATCTCAAGCAAGGTTGCTCGAAGAGAAGCAATTGATAAATTTGATAAAGCTGAATCAAGCAATGAAGTTTGGTAGGTACTGCCCCCTCGTGATCAAAATCGAAATGAGATAGAGGAGAAACAATAAATTGATAAATTTGATCAAATTGAACTAAACATAAGGTTCTTGACATAAGATGAAAGATAAAAAAAAATTAAAAAACCACAGAACCAAGGTAGATCAGCAAGAAAGATTATGCCCCAAGGTTGAATTAGAAGAAAAGAAGTGGGGTGAAAGTGAATGGAAGATAGAAGTTTGGAAGAAATGGAAAGAAATGGAGAGAAGAAAGAGAATTTGCCTCAAGAAAGAGGATGCATCAAAATCAATCAACTATTTAAGATAGGGAATTTTGATTGAGATCATGAAAGAAGATAAGGAAATGAAGATCAAATTGTGACCACAGTTGATTGAAAGTCCACAAGAAAGATAAAGGAAACCCTCTCAAACTCATAATGCAGCCTAAAAGTGCAAATTGAACATGAAGTCTAAATAATGCAAGCTACATGAAAATGCAAAGGTGTACTTGCATGGGTAACATAGGTTTTTTTGTGTTCATCATTCATTAGAGAATGTAAGAGAACTTATTTTCATCATTGGGCAGTTATTACCGGACATCAGACAATCACACAATCAACACTAGTCACAAACGCAACTATGAAGATATGAATGTGATTAATATCAGATTGGAATGTGGAAAGATTCTAACATGAGCATCAAAAGACATAAAGGTCAAGATGACTGCAATGTTAGCTTACTCAATTTAATGTAGCAAAACCATGCTTGCATCAAGGCATAAACACTGGGATGACCATGAGAATGGTTGTGCAAAAAATAGTCAAGGATGATGCCTTAAATCTCCTAAGTGTGTCAAGGAGACAACAAGAGACACAGAAGAGGTTCAAGACAATACCCACAAGTAGAAAGCAAATAAAAACATGCCCCATGCCCCAAGTCTTCTAGTGATGCATCATGGAGAGACTTATTAGACAAGGACACTCAATGAAAATCAATATCAGTCAGCACACAAAGAAAATATCATGACATATCTCAAGCATTAAGTGTTGCATTTAAAAATTTTAAGTGTGTAAACTGATATTGAGTTCTGAGGATAAGGATCAAATGTTTGCTAGTAGGTAAGATCACATGACCAAATTAGATAAGACCAAACTGATAAGTGTTGAAAAACACTCGATGTCGGGGGTTGTGTTGAAAAACACAGTTAGGTTGGTGTTGAAAAACACTATTTGCGAGGTGTCCTAAAGAAAAGCATATCCAAGAGACCAAAGCTAACATAGTGATGCCCCCTGGACAAAGACAAAGACCAATTCCAAACCAAGGCAACAAGGACAAGGTATGATGGAGAAAGGCTAAGTGTCAAGGACGCATGCTAAGAAATAGGGGTGCAAAGGCCTCAAGCAGCGCCCGTTTCTAGGTTTTCACCACTTGGAAGAATTTTTTCAGGACTTTTTATAATTTTTTTGTATTTTTGCTACCAAGGCGCCTATTTCCAGGTTTTCACCAAGGCACTTTTTCTATTTTTTTTGAATTTTTGATTTTTTTGGTATTTTTGGAATATATAATTTTTTTGAGATACATCAAAGTGCCTATTGCTAGGTTTTCACTAAGATGATAATTTTTTCAGGACATTTTCTGATTTTTAGAATTTTTTCAGCATCATATATGAATTTTTTTGGAATTTTTTTAGGATCAATAAGTATGTACAAAAGATGCCCCCAGACAGAACGGGCATCAAGGATAGAACTTCTTCAGGTGCAAAACATTGATAGGCTCAAGGAGCTGCTCCCCCTCTTCAGTAGATAGTAAATAAGCACCTATACCAAAAGCTGCTGTGATAATGTAGGATCCAAGCCAATTAGGTTCGAATTTGCCCTTTTGTTCTCTATTTTGTTGGTTTTTAGGATTCTCTCGCAGGACAAGATCTCCTACTTGGAATTCTCTAGGGTGAACCTTTTTGTTGAATGCCTTGGACATCCACTTTTGGTAGACCCTCATATGGTCAAATGATGCTTCACGCTTTTCATCCAGAAGTTCCAATTCTTGTAATCTCATGGCGTGATAGTCTTCATCTGTAACTAGACCTTTGAGAGAGACTCTAAGTGACAGAATCTCAACCTCTAAAGGTAACACTTCTTCAGCGCCGTATGTGAGGGCAAAAGGAGTAGCCCTAGTTGGAGTACAAATACTCATTCTATAGGCCCACAAGGCCGGGTTTATCTATAGGTGCCAGTCTCTACCATTCTTATGAACTGTTCTGTGTAAAATCTTGAGAATGGTTTTATTTGAAGCCTCTGCTTGACCATTTCCTTGCGGGAAGTAAATGGAGGACCAATGTTGCTTTATCTTAAATCTTTGGCAGAGTTGTGTAAGGTCCTTGTTTTTGAACTGACCCCCATTGTCGGTGATGATCTCAGATGGTACTCCATATCGATAGATGATATGGTTTAAAATGAATAAAGACACGGTCTTGCTTGAGGCAATAGAAAGTGGAACAGCCTCTACCCATTTTGTGAAGTAGTCAGTAGCAGTGATAATGAACTTATGTCCACCTGATGAGTTGGGATGAATCTGACCAACAAGGTCAAAGGCCCATTGCTGAAATGGCCAGTGAGATATAGAAGGAATTAGCTCCCTACCTGGAGCATGTATCAGGTGTCCATGTTTCTGACATTTTTCACAAGACTTGGCAAAAGCTACTGCATCTATTTGCATCGTAGGCCAATAGTACCCCACCCTAAGCAACCTTCGAGCCATGGAAAGACCATTAGAATGTCCCCCACATATGCCCTCATGGATGTCAACTAGCGCTTGATCAGATTCCTCCTCTTCTAAGCCCCTAAGAAGTGTCCCATTTAGACCCCTCCTATACAAATCACCAGAGATGAGGGAATGGTGAGAGGCATTACAGATAAGGTTTCTTCTTTCAGATTGGTTAAATGTGTTAGGGATGATGCCATCATGGAGATATGAGTAAATGGCACCATAGCGAGAGGATTCATGATTAACAAGGGTACAAATGATGTGGCTTTCTTGAGAGTCATAAATGGGATAACGTAGCTCTTCCACTAGGAATTCATATCTGGACTCATGTTCCTCTAACTGAAGAAGTGAAGCAAGGGTGGCCATAGCATTAGCTGGTTTGTTCTCATCCCTAGGGATTTGTTGAAAAGTGACAAAAGTAAAATACTATCTTAATGAATCAACCATTTTTTTGTAAGGTATCAACTTGTCATCTTTTGTTTGGTATTGCTCATTGACTTGATTAATGATCAACTGAGAATCCCCATAGATATGTAGTTTTGTGATATTCCACTCTATAGCCATTTTTAATCCATTTGTTAAAGCCTCATATTCAGCTATGTTGTTTGTGCATGGGAAGAGTAACTTGTAAGATTTGGGAATAATGTACCCATGTGGAGAGACAAACAACACACCAGCTCCAGAACCATTTTGCATGTAGGAACCATCAAAGAACAGTTTCCAGGATCTCTCAGTCATGTACATAAGATGTTCATCTGGGAAATTGACTTGAATGGGAATATTATCTTGAATTGGGAAATTAGCCAGTTGATCTGCAATAGCCTGGCCTTTGATTGCCTTGCGCTCAATATACTCTATGTCAAATTCAGAAAGAATCATCATCCATTTAGCAAGTCTACCTATGAGAGCAGCTTTACCGAGTAAGTATTTGAGAGGATCAATTTTTTGCTATGAGGTGTATGGTGTGCGCAAGCATATAGTGTCGCAATTTTTGAGAAGCAAACACTACTGCAATGCAAGATTTTTCAATACTAGTATAATTGACCTCATAAGCAACAAGAGTGTGGCTAATATAATATATGGCCCTTTCTTTCCCTTGTTCATCTAATTGAGCCAACAATGCCCCTAGTGAAGATTCAGTAGCTGAGACATACAAAATGAGGGGTTTTCCTGGAATGGGAGGCATTAAAATGGGAGGACTTGCCAAGTATTCCTTAATTTGATCCATGCTCTTTTGGCAATCCTCATTCCAGACACACGAAACACCTTTATGCAAGTTTTTGTTAAAGGGTTGTGCTCTATCTGCCAATTGTGAAATAAACCTCCTTATGGATTGAAGGCATCCTTGAAGACTCCTCATTTGACTGATATTTTTGGGAGGTGGCATGTCTATAATGGCTTGGACCTTTTCAGGGTCCACTTCTATCCCTTTGGCTGAAATGATGAATCCCAATAATTTTCCAGAAGTAACACTGAATGCACACTTTTTTGGGTTTAATCTTAGTTGAAATTGTTCCATGCGATCTAGAATTACTTCTAAATCAGCCAGATGTGTTCCTCTTTTCTTAGACTTAGCGAGGGTGTCATCCACATAATCTTCCATATTCTTATGCATCATGTCATGGAAGATGGTTGTCATAGCTCTTTGATAAGTAGCTCCTACATTTTTCAATCCAAAGGGCATGACATTCCAACAATAAGTACCCCATGTGCATGTGAATGCAGTCTTTTCCTGATCCTTAGGAGCAATCTTGATCTGATTATACCCAGAAAAACCATCCATCAAGGAATAGATCTCATAGCCCGCCATCATGTCCACTATCATGTCTATGTTAGGAAGTGGAAAATCATCCTTTGGACATGCTCTGTTAAGATCTCTAAAATCTATGCAGATTCGGATGGATTTATCATGTTTGGAAATAGGTACAATGTTGGAAATCCAGTCGACATAGTCTATAGCTCTAATGAATCCTGCACCAAGGAGCTTTTCTAATTCATCTTTCACTAGAAGAGCTATATGAGGGTGCATTTTTCTCAACTTTTGTTTGACTAGTTTGACACCTGGAGCTATGGACAAATGATGCATAATGAGATTAGTGTCCAACCCTGGCATGTCTGAATATGTCCATGCAAAATTAATTTTCTTCTTTTGGAGGAACTCAGTGTAGGCTTTCTTTTCTTGAGGTGATAAAGATTTAGCCAAGTGTATAATTTTTGGAGCCTCTTCTGTGCCCAAATTAACATCTTCTGTAGGTTCAACCAATACTGATGATCTATCCTGAAAATAGCTTGGGAGACTATCAAGTACCTCATCCGAAGGTGCCTCAGAGAGGTTTTCACCCTTAGATACGTCTTTTATTTTTACTTTTTTTGGTTCTGACACCGCCACACAGTGGTTTTCGCCATCAGAACTCTTATTCTTTTTTTCTTTTCTTTTTATCTTGTGACTAAGGTACTTGATGTCAGGTTCTATCATACTAGTAGCTGGTTCACTGGTGGAAGAGACTACATGTTCAATGACATTTAGATAGCAGGTGATCTCATAGTTAGTGTGAAATGTCAAGAGTTGAGGCTCTTGATAACATTGAGACCAATCAATAAGGTTGGGGTCAATAAGTGGTAGGTTAATGACTGGTTCAAGATTAAGGATATAGGTGATGTCATCTTTGGTGACTATAGAATTGGAGTCTGTCAAGCATCCCTCTAAGGTGTCTAAATCAGAATTTACCATATCAAGTGAAGAATCATCTACTAATGTGACGTGTGGGTTCCAATCTTCTAATCTGACACATGACTCATTAGCTATGTCCGGTTGAGAACTATAAGCGTGGACAACATCCATATCCAAGTCAACTATTGTGTCTGAGAGTGAATCCCATTCAAACTCATGAGAGTCTATTTTTGAATTATTCTTGGGGCCTCGTGATGTAGAAGCCTCAAGATTTGGAAGAGTTTCCTCTCCTCTAGCAATTTTCTCAATCACAAAATTATTTGAATTGTCACCATCCGTTGCAGCTGGGATGGAGACACTATCCATAATCAATCTTGCATTCATATAGTCACTATCTATCACAGCTAGGATAGGAGGACTGTCAATTGTTAAATCTCTAGAATCTCCCCAAAGGAGATTTGTTGAAGGTACCCAATCATCTATCATGTCTTGTTGATTTGTCAAATCTGGTACATATTCTGTGTCATCTTCACTATCCCACCTATCAGGAATGGGGACAGTGCACTTATTATTCTTCATAAAGCCTAGGCCAACCAGTTTCTTAGATTTACATCCAAAAAGATCATGATTAAGTGGTTCGGCTCTAGCATCTAACCTGTGACTAAGAGGGCCATATCCTAGATAACCCATCTTCTTGACAAAATTATATCCTCTCCCATAGGACTTAGGAGAGGGGGAGAAATTTTCATTGTGCTGGTACTTCTCCTCTTTGTATATCCAATCTTGAATAGCTACTTCCTCTTTTTCGTCTTGTATTGGTATTGAGGATTCCACAAACTTGTCAAATAGTGTCATTGCCGAAGAAGATGATTTCATCTCCTGTGAAGGTTTTCCATAGGACCTAGGGGAAATAGGCATCTTTACAAAAGAGTCAAGTTGATACCCCCCCATGCCAAGGTCTATTGATTTAAACTTGTCTTGATAGTCTGCCTAAGTTTCTTGATAATCCTCTGCTTCTCGATTAAGAGGGACATGAACATTAGCTAAGATTGAATTAACTGATAAAGTGCTATCCCCTGGTATGCAAATTTCTACTCCATTGTAGGGGAACTTAACACACTGGTGATAGGTAGATGGCACTGCCTGCATGTTGTGAATCCATGGTCTACCCAATAAGATGTTGTATGCAAGGGGTCCAGTATTAATAATTTGGAACAAGATATCTTTTTCAACTGGGCCAATCCTGACAGGAAGGACAACCAACCCCTTAGAACTTCGTTCTGCCTCATCATAGGCTTTTATAGTGATCTTCTTTTTTAGTGTCGATCACTTCCTCTGAATAGCCCAAAGTTTTTAACAAACTTAAAGTACAAATAATTAGCCTAGCACCCCCATCTATCAACACATGCCTGACACAGGTTTTATGAATCATTACTTCAATGTGAAGGGCAAGATTGTGTGGATGGATTAGGGATTTGTCATCATCTTTCGAGAAAGAGAGGTAATGTGGGCTAGTAATGTGATTCACCATGCCTTGGAATTGGTCTATATCAATGTTTTTGGGGACATTTGCTATGCGCAAAGCATCCTCAAGGATCTGTTTATGTCTAGGGGACAACTCTAGAAGCTCCAAGATTGATATTTGTGCTGGAGTTTTCTGTAACTAATCTACAAGATTGTAGTTTGCTTTGGGAGCAGTGGTGGACTTGGTGACATTCTTGGATGCCACTTGCTTGGGTTTGTTGGATGGACCTGAACTAGGACCTCTAAGAACAATAGGGCTTTGACTCCTGGTAACAACATTAAGGGCTTGATAAGATAACCTAGAATGAGGACCTCTCAGTACCACTACAGGTTCTTTTTCAAAGACAAGGGGAGAGTCATAACCATGCGGGTCCTTACTCCTCATCATATTAACACTTGGCTCCACAACTTCAAGCATGTTTACCACATTTTCCGCCACTGTGTAAGTGTAGTTGATTGCAGCCTTGCCATCCTTTGGTTTAGAGGTTTCCCCCTTGTCATACTTAGGCAACGACTCTTTAAATGCTTTGTGATCAGCATTGGTGTTCAGTCCATCCACCTTAAGCTTTCCATTCTCAATGAGATCTTGGATAATGTGCTTGAGTTTCCAACAATTCTCAATGGTATGCCCAATGCCATTATGAAACGTATAGAAAGCCTTCTCATCCCACCAATGTGGCTTAATGTCAGGGATGTAATGTTTTGCAGGATCCTGAGGATGTGCCAAGTTGTTAGCAATGAGAGTTTTGAGAACATCCTCATATGAGTCACCCAATTTGGTAAATTTCTGCTTCTCCTTTTTGGGCCTTTCCTGATATCTTGGTTTACTTTCTTGCTGAGGAGGTGCATTGAGCTTCATAGCTTGAACTGCATTGGACAAGTGAAGGACACCTTGATCTTTAGGTTGGGGAGAGTCTACAACTCCATCATTGACAACTTGTTTATTCTTGTTCCAATTGTTGTTCTTCCCTTTATCCTTGTTGTTTTGTTGACCATTGTTGCCATTGTTGCTATGTTTGGTCAAAATGCCTTGTTCTTTTAGAACATCCTCAATGCGGCATGCAGTTTCAATCATGGTATCAAAGGAATTGTAGACTATCTTTTTGATCTCATATCTCATTTCAGGCACCAAGTTACTGACAAGTATGTCAATCTTTTCATCCTCATGGATCATCCTAGGATACCGAGAGCACTGTCTCCTCCACCTTTGCAAGAAGGTAACAAAGGGTTCCCCCTGATTTTGTTTCAAGTTGCATAGGTCCAACATAGTAACAGATCTTGACAGATTATATGTGAAGTGTTGAATGAATCGATGAGCAAGTTCTCTAAAAGTCTTGACAGGGGGAGTGATATTGGTAAACCATTCCATTGCTTGTCCTTTAAGACTTCTAGGGAATAACCTCATCAAATAGGAGTCATCCTGATGGAATTCAAAGCTCATAGTATAGAACTGGCACACATGGTCATGTGGATCACCACTTCCATCATATTTATCGTATTGAGGGAATTCCACCCTCTTTGGAAAATCCTTCATACTCACACTCTTGTCTAATGGATTAGGATAAATCAAGTCTAGTGAGAATGAGCTCTTAGGTTGCATCATTTTCTCCATCATTTGCTTCATTTGGTGGATTTCTTCCTCTTGAGAGGGATTTTTCTTTTGTATTTTGTTGTCCACATCAAAATTATAAGGGACTCTGGCACCCTTGTTGATTATACTTTCCAAGAATTTATCTTTGTTTTGTTCCAAATACCTCTCCACGTACTGTTGGAAGATAGGCTCTTGTTGCATTTGCATGAAGTCTTGAGTATCAAGGTCATAATGTGAGCTACCACCTCCATGTTGGGAACCGTGATGTACATGTTGGGAGTGTGGTCTTGAATTTCTGGGAGGGGTCTGCTGCCTATAGTGAGCATACTGAGAGGCCCTTCTTCCTCTAGGACTAGGAGATCTAGAAGGGGTTCTTGACCACCTTCTACGTCTTGGTGTTCTGGAAGGGGTGGAGGGAGAAGAATTATTTCCACTATTGGCACCCCTATTGTTCAACTGGGTATTAATTTGTTGGGCTAAAAGTCTATCTTGCTCTTCTTGAGCAAGTTTCCTTTGTACTTCCAATAAAGCTTGGCTCTCTGCCTCAAGATGTCTAAATTTTTCTTGATGTGCAGCTTGCTCATCTAAAAAGGCTTTCTTCTCGCGCTCAATCCTTTTAAGCCTTTCACTTGTATGCCTTGAGGTTGTTTGAAGTGGAGAGTTTGATCTTGAATGTTTGTACAAATCATTGGTATACGTTGCATTGACATGAGCATCACCAAGTTCATTATATTGGTCTTTGTGTTGTGACCATTATTTTGGGTGATCTCATCTCTCATGCCTTTCGGCTCTTTGATGTGCATCTAGGTACCTAGTGCTGATGGGGGGTGAACTAGGTTGAGCATCATGAGAGGAATTACCAAACAAAATCTTATCTCTGTGTCTTTCATAGATGTCATCAAGAGTTTGATCTGTGGCTTCCCTCTCCCACTTGGTGACAGTATAACTCATATCCATACTTGAGTGGGAAGGTGCTGAGGGGGTACTCAAATCGCTAAAATGGCTCTTCGGGTCAAACTGGGTTTCAGACTTACTCCTAGGCGACTGGTCAAATATTGGTTCCTTTTCCTTTCTCTTTTGATGAGTCTGAACTGGGGGTAGTTGGTTGAAGACTATCTGAGGTCACTTTCCTTGGCTCACTTGATATTTTGTTGTTACTGACATGAAAGGGAGAGTTCAGGAAAACAGACAATTCTAGGAAACGTCAATACTAGACTAGGATAGTAAAAGTTTTCTCTTGTCCGATAGAAATGGTGAAATAGAACTATTGCAAATAGGTGCAAACCAACACTGCCACAAAGGTGCTCAATTCTTGGGTGAATACCTGAGCACGTATGGATTAGGAGGATGACTTACACAAAGTATACTGAGTTTGAATTGTATGAAAATGGGTGGACGAAGAGATTACTAGCACTCTCCAAGTGTGTTATCAAAGAGTCTGAAAATTTATCTATTTGATAGGAACAGTTCCTAATTTTCCAATCTCAAGAAAAATCACTCATGAGATCAAAGATCACTAAATCAAAAGGTCAAGGACACAAGAACCCTAAATACAGAATAGGTCTCTAGAACTGGGACAAGTCACCTAATCGAAGAACTCAGTATTTTAGTTTGTTGTTCATTTTCAAAGACCAAGCAAGCATATCAATGGATTTGTATCAAGCACATAAGACAGCAATCAGGGAGTTCAAGCAAGAAATTGTCTTCAAACAATGAGCAAGAGGCAAAGCAACCTTGCACATGAACAAGAATAGTGACTTAGTATGCTACTCCTTAAAGATTCTACTTGTGTATGTTCTTGGATATGTTTTAGCAGGTACTCAGAACACAACAACATCCTAGCAAGCTGTCTACAAGGATATAAATGGCTTTTTTAAAGGGTGTCCTTGATATATGCAAGGTACGTGAGGCCCAAATCCATAGATGAGAAGAATCAGAAATCACACAGCCGGGGGGAGACGGTAACCCAAATCTCCTCCACTTCTCAAAGGTATAAAATTCTTTGAGGCTTAGCCAAGAGTGAAATCTAACTCATTCTCAAGAGAATTGTCTTTGGATTCACCTCCTACTATTTATACTCCACCGGAACACGGGAGTTAAGGTCATCCCTTGAGGTGATGAAATCCCCAAGCAAGCCTTCTAGAAATGAAAAAGTAAGTAATTCTCTATCAAAAGTATTGGAAAGCACTAAAGGTGGAACACTTAACGCTTAAAGTAAATATGAGGTGAGTCTACAAGGTGGAACACTTAACACCTCACACAATCTACAAACAAGTCCACAACCTAGAAAACAAGTGAGTTCCAAAAAGCACAAAAGGGTTTCCTAGTGGAACAATTAACGCTTCTTTCTTATAGACCCCTCCCCTTTAATGTGGTGCTGAGATTGCAACCACAGGGCAGAAATGAGGGGTCGGCGGATTAGCGAGTCCAATAAACCAAGATAGCAATCTAGATCAATCACAAGTAATCTAAGACTGCTAATCAATACTACTCATAAGTGCAAGAGGGTTTGAATCATGGAATATTTAACTTTCCAAGTAAACATGAAGTGAGTCCACAAAGCGGTGCATTTAACTCTTCATGTAAACTAGGAATGAATCCATGCCCTAGATTACTCAATGAGATGTTTTGATATTTGAAACCAAGAATTACTTAATGTTTAAACACAAGCATTTACTTAAACACAAACTTGTATAAAATCAAATCTATGTTCATTCATTTCCCATTAAGAGCATAAAAAATGTGTTCTATGAAAGCATGTAACACTCAAGCCAAACACATGAGAGATTGATTTTATGCCCAAAATAAGTGTTATAGAGATTTTAAGAACTCACCTTAGGTCCAAATATCTGCAATCTAGCATTTAGCACACATTCGAAAGTACAGAATCAAGATAAATCAATGGCAAACCGTAAGATATGTAACATTGCTGTCTTCAAGACAGTCTTTAAAGATTGATTTATTTGACCCATAAAATCACAATATTAAAATTTCTAGAAAGAATGAAGTTTTTAGCCAACATAAATAACTATCATTTCCCAAAATTACAAGGTCTTATGATTCAATTTGGTTCCTCAACCAATAACCTTTTCAGACTGCCATTTTTCTTTCATAAACCAGATTTAAAACACCAGGCCCTACCTAGGGAATCACATATCTTTCTTAAAAAGAATCCAAATGAAACCAAACTAGTTTCATAGTAATCATTAATGAATCTAGTTTCCAAATATGTAAGTCATTTATTTTTCTCATTCATGTGTGCACAGATGTGTGATCACACTTCTATGAGTCTTTGTATGCGAGAGTGCTCAACAGTGAGTTCTCACAAAATGACCCATAGCTCTCTATCTGAGAAGAGCATGGTTTGAATGTGGCCCTTAGATCAGCCTATTTTACCCATGCAAATACAACTCAGAATGAGAGATTCGAGTTGATCTAAATGAAACTATTCTAAATGATTTGCAATGCGAACTAAGCTAAACTAATTTATTGAAAATGAAATTAAGCTATATGTAATGGATTTAAACTAAAATGATTTGCAAATAATCTAAAATGTGAATGTGCAAGTTGAAATGCTAAATGATTACAAGCTATGAAATTCTGCAGCATAAGTTCGATATCAAAATTCGGGGTCCTTGAATGAGCATGAGAGGTCTCCTTTTATAGGAAAAGTTGGATTCGAATGTGAAAGTAGAAGCAATGTGGGATAAATGAAAAAGAGGAAACAATCATCATTTTTAGAAGGTTTGTAATAAAATGGAATTACATTTTATTTTCTTTTATTTTTATTCAATTTGTTTCCTTTTTCATCACAGGAGATCTTTTGAGAGAATATTTCATTTATTTAATTTTAAAGAATAATATCTCTTTTAATTAAATAAGGTAATATTATATAATTTAGAAATGAATATTAATTCAATAAAATAAAACCATTTAATTAAAAGAGGATTTTAATTAAATAACATTATTTCATTCAAAGAATATTAATTTCAATTAAATAATATTATTTTATTTATTAAAAAGGGATATATTTCTTTTAATTAAAAATTGATGGGATATTCAAACTTTAGGGAAAATTGAAATATTTATGATTTGATCAATAAATTTGATTTGAATGTATGACAAATATTGATTCAGGAATTGATATTGATAGATTAAATAAATGGGGCCCAAAGTCTAGGCGACCATTTTATGGTGCATACAATTCATAAATCATTTTCTAAGAATAAATCATTGCCTGCAACTCTAGTACAAATTGTTAAAAACTAGTTTTCACTCAAATGCCCATAACTTTCACAAATCTACATAAAAATGACTCAAACCAAAAGGAAATGAAAGATAATTCATGTATATTTTCAATGAATATTATTATAGATACTGATTCTTCACAATTTGTCTGTACCAGACATTTCAATCTGACTGTATTAAGAGAATCTCAAATCTGCAAATACCTACTTTCACCAAAATGATCATAAATTATTCATTTCTTTATAAAAATGAACCAAACTAAAAGCATGAGAAAGAGAATTAATCATTCTATCCATCCATTATTATATTATAAGGTTTTCAGGCTGTACATGGCTGTACAAGGCCTGGAACCAACACTAAAACTAAAAAACTAATCAAGAATGAGGCCATAAATTGATCTTTTCTGCCCCACGGTGGGCGCCAAAAATGTGTGCTAGAAAGTAGTCACACTTTTGTGAATCATTAAATTCAAGAACACTCAAGAATGAGGTCTCAAACAATGATTCACAGCTCTCTATTCGTTGAGTGCAAGGGTTTGTATATGAGGCCCTCAAATTGACCTAGTTATGCCCATGCAAGTACACCAAGAAATGAGAGATTCAAAGATGAATAGAAAGCATGCTAATCTCCATGATCATCAAGTTATTGCATGCAAATGAAACTAGTCTAGATGATAACAATGCAATAAATAAACTATTCTATTGAAATGAATGCTTATACAATGTTAATCTATGAAAGGAAACATGAATTTAAACTATTATGTGAATGCAATATTAATCTAAACTATGGATTGCCATAAGACATGAGAGAAAAAGACAAGAAGAAAGAAGTCTCAAATATCCAAAGCTCCAAATGTGCTCAACAAGCTTCTTCCAAGATTGCTCTCCAAACCTGCAGTATAACAATAACATGAAAATTCTTGGATCCTCAAAATGAGAAGGAAAGAGCTCCTTATATAGGAAAATGTGGAAGAGAATGTATCCTCAAGAGAAATGTGGGATAAATCCAAAAAGAGGAAATAAGTCTCATTTTTTAGAGAGTGTGGAGAGAAAAGGGATTTTATTTATTTTTAATTATTTGTTTCCCTTTTTTCATCACAAAGAGCTTTAAGAGGACTTTTTATTTATTTAAAAGAATGATTCTTTATTAATTAAATAAGATAACATTATTCAATTAAAAGAGAGATATTATTCTAAAAAAGATAAAATCATTTAATTAAAAAAAGATTTTATTTCATTTAAAAGATATTTCTTTCAATTAAATAAGGTTATTTTATTTATTTAAGAGAGAATATTTCTTTTAATTAAATAAAATTATTGATGACATGATTAAACCTTAGGAGATTATTGAAATGATTGAAATAGTTATGATTTGATCAAGGAAATTGATTTGAATATATTGTAAAGCATTGATTCAGAAAATTGATATTTGACAAATTGAGTAAATGGGGCCCAAAGTCTAGGCGACCATTTTAAGGTGCATACAGAACTGAGCCCATAAAATACTATCATTCCTGATAGTAGGGTCACTAAAGAGCCTCCTAAAAATGGTGCCATCATACACCTGATCATAGTACACTATCTCCCCATGAGTGGGGATCCTAAGCAATCTATATACATCGTTTAGGGTCATAGTCATCTCCCTCATCGGCAAGTGGAAAGTGTTATGGTCAGAGTGCCACCGCTCTACCATAGTTGTCAAGAGACCTTGATTCATGTAGAATCAAGGTAGGGAAAGTAAAAATGATAAACCACAATGACTAGTCAGCTAATGCTCCTGCCCACTAAGGTCGTCAACCATGTCGAACGGTAAAGGGTAGAAACCTCAAATGCCCAACTTATGAAGGTGAGCCAGCGAAAGCAAGTTAAAACATATCAGAAATTGAAATCATCAACTGTTGAATCATCACAAGTCAATCGACAATGTACAATCAAATAAAACCACTATCAATTTTCCTAATTCTATTCAGAGAGGATGGAAAATTTTATCATCACAATCAACCAACCAATCAAGATCGACAATAAAAAATTTAACATCACATGACTAAGAACTAACATCAAATAACTTGTTGTAGACAAGACTCAACACCTAATCCAATCGACCAATCGACGAAACCAGATGAGCATAAAAACTGACTGAAAGATTTAAAAATTTGTAAAAAGGGTTGTATGCGCTATTTCATTGCTTGTACATGCTAAAAGTCAAATGCACAGCTTAAATGTTTGAATGCATAACAAAAACTATTGAACACATTGAAACAATGTGTAAGCACAACATAAATTCCCCTGTACATGCTACTAAAATCATTAAAATCTCATTTCAATTTGAAAGCGCAGCATAAAACCCTAAAAGTGAAATCTTGACCTAGGGCACACACTTGAAAGCACAACGAGAAGTATTGGATGCACAATGGAAAACTATAGATGTGCATAAAGGGATTTGTATGCGCAACTAAATTGATTGGATGCGCAACATAAATTAAAAAAGGAAAAAATAGGGTTTTCTTTTAAAAAAATTTAATTATTTTGGAATTAAATGCTTAAATTTGACAAAGGAGGTTTTGAGGGGTACATACCAGAGGTCCATAGCTAGATAGGCACTGATAACATCATCCTCACTCAAATCTATGCTCTCAGTAGGGGACAACCATCATGGAACTTGCAAAGGGGTCAGAGGAGAAAAGTGAAAAGTAAGGGTGAAAATGAATAGTGAAAATGACCTTTTACCCCTATATATATAGCCCTTTTGACCTAAAAAGGGACACTTTTGACCAGAAAATGAATAGGGACCCAAATTTAACACCCAATCAGCCAAATTGGAGGCATTTGTCATCACAACATCGTAAAAAAAATATCAGAAATGAAATTGAAATTAACACTTAATTGAAAAATATTCAACGTAAACGATAAAAAATGTAACTTTCTTCAAAATTTCATTTCATTTCATTTCTGAGGGGGCATACACTCGGATCATATCAGAAACATCATGAACATAATTGAATCAGAGGCATAATCTTTTATCAATTTTTTTTTTCTCTTTTAATCAAATAGGGCATCAAAACATCAAATCAAGTCAAACCACACATCATATCAGCGATCCATCATCGAAACAAGCATCAAGAACTTCAATCAATCAAAAATTCATCAAATCTATCATCAATATCTACATCTATCATTGAGATCAAATCAGACATCAGTTAAATCAGGACTTTGCATCAAGATATTAGGACATTCTTTGAACTGATGCGCTTCACACATTGATTCAAAGAGGGGCTTTTGTAATCACCTAAAAATGGTCAAGATAAATTCAAGTGAGAAAATAAGGCAAAATCAAAGCATTAATTTCAATCAAGCCAAAATCCAATTTTAATTAAAAATCAAAATCCATTAAATCAATTTAAAATAAATAAATCATGATAAATCAATTAATTATGTAATTAATCTAATTAATTGTATAGTTCAATTTAAATCAAATTAACCCATTCAAGGGGTACACATGGCTAAGCAAATCAATTTAATTCAATTATTAAATCCCTATTTTCCCTCACCCACCACATGGGAGGAAAATGCCTCAACCAATGAGAATTAAGGATTGGACTCACATGGATCAAGCTCAAGTCGAATCTCAATCACACTTAAGATGAGAGCACCTTGACCACTCATTTGTCTCTTTGTCCCAATATTTGAGGACAAACCATTTAAATTGTCCCTAAAGGTGGAACCATGGACTTAACCTTAATCCAACCATGATCAAAGTAACTCCACCCCCTATGCTTGCTAAAATCTATAAAAGGAAGACCAAAATCAAGAGAAATCCATCCACATATTTGAGAATTGCATTAAACTTATTGAGAATTTTAGCTAGAAAGGCATTTTAAACATAAATTGAGCATAGTTTCTTTGAGTTAGACTTAATTAGCTTAAATAACTTCATCATTTCTCATTTTATAGCTGTCACTAATGCAGGCTTGCAGGGAGCTTACCATTAGCATATCTAAATAGAGAGACATAGAGTGCTTATTGTCTTTATTTGCAATTAAATAGCTCACTATTTGTGGTTAATTTAGTTATTTATTCATTTATTGACAAACTAACCCTATGAAGGCACTTTCAACAATACATAGAGTGAAAGTAAAAAAATAATAGAAGAACTATCTGAATAGAGTAGTTTAGATGAAGCCAAGGAAGTAGTCTCAAAACTCATGGATAAAAAATAGAACCTGACCGATCAAATATCTAACGTGAAGAAAGAACAATAAGGTCATGCACTGAGAATGACTGAACTCATCAAAGCAAGAAAAAAATTTGAGGATGAGAAAACTAGTGCTAAAGAAGCACTACAAACTGTTGAGAGAGCAAGGAACTTAGCCAAGGATTCTCTAAGAGAGAGCAATGATCTCATACTACAACTACATGCAGACATGTAGGGCATAACTTAGTAAAATATCATCATGCATGAACACTTTCATGACAAAGATGAAGCAAGTAGAGAAATGGCTGCTGAAGTTGAAAAACTTAAAACACAATTGAAAAATCTTGAGGAGAGAAATGAAAAGCTTAGAAAATACAATGAGGGTTCTAATAAGCTGGATGAGCAACTAAAAGCTTAGAGAAGGAACAAGGACCCCACAAGACTTGGGTACAATGGCCAAGGCACCAAGGAAACTAGTGAGTCCTTAAAACTCAAAGGAATCAAGGAGGACAAGAAGAAACCAACTAGAGAAAAAGGTAAGAGAATCTCCAAACCTTCTTGCAAACATTGTGGCAAACTGGGTCATAAGTCTAATAACTGTAGGAATGCACCGGTGAAACCCTTTACCACTAACAGTTATTGTAATAACTATTATAAATATGGATATAGGACCTTTGAATACAGGTCACGATCAAATAGTGTGTCTAGGGGAAGCAAAAGAATCTTTAAAGGCTATTGCTATGCCTGCAATAAATTTGGCCACAAGGATGAAGAGTGCAGGTCTACAACCATGACATTCAAGTCTCCACTGAGACCAGTAATCCATAACAGGAATGCAAACCAGGGCACATCTATGTGTGCTACATGTAGACCATCAGGGCATAGAGCTACTAAATGCCATCCACCCATGGACAAAATAAAGAGAGTAAATCCATGGGGAGGAACCAGGATGAATTTTTACAATTGTAACAAGATTGGGAATTTGGCCAAAGATTATAGAAACTGACCAATGAACAAAGGAAAAAGCCAAGTTAAATTGATCAAGAGAAACAAGACTCCCAATCATAAGGGAAACATAACTGAAGAGACCAAGAAAGAAGTGAAGAAGATATGGTCCAAAAAGGGGACAAAGAGCTCTAAAGGAGATATATCAGAGACAAAGTCATCATTTACTGATGATAATATCTCTTCATCAAATGAAGCCAACAAGGCTTAAGGGGAAACATGTAGAAATGCTACTATCCCTAGAGTAACTAGTGAGATTTACTCTCATTAAGTGGAAGTTGATACTGAGAAGCACTCACTGGTCTAAGACCAAAGAATTGATCAAAAGAGTAAGTTGTGTGGTTTGGTTAATTACCTTCTCAGTGATGAGCTGATGTTACATGGTTGATTTTTAAACTGAGGATGTTGCGGTAAACATGTAAAGCATTGATGAACTAGTTGATAAAGGTGAAGTTAGGTAAAAACTGGTAAGGCTCATAAATACGGTAACCGTTAATAAAAGTTATCATTTTCAAATTACTGTTGGGGCTCGAGGATATAAAAGGGAAAGCGTATTACTCATTTCACTTTACTTTACTTTTTGTGCTAAACTTTCTTTAAGCTTGAGTAATCTTTCTATCTATGTTCACGGTCTTTTCTTTTTAAATTCCATGAATTTAATAGAGCTTTGTGTGTATTCTCTTACTAACAAAATGACATCATCATCATCTGTTGTAACCCTTATCGATATCAATCAACATGAGCAACAAGAATATGATATAATGCAAGTCCAGAATAGGTCAAATGATATGGTTGGAGCCCTATCATCTATTCCAGACGACATGCTATTGACTGAAGACTTAACCACCTTCATTCACTGTAAGCAAGAGGAGTTGGGAAAAACATACATCTAGAGAAAATTTCTAGGACTTTGCAAGGATGGGAAGCTTAAGGTGAATTATGCTCAACTAGAAGCGGCTGGATTAATCAATAGAGTCAATTACCCTACCGTGTTCCAGCCCGACTAGATTCGACTGGTACTCAGTCAATTTCATGACCCAAGCATGTGGTTGGAAAAGGGTGTTGTTACAAAAATTACAAAGGAAGACCTAAGGAGAGTACCATTGTTCAATGCCATAGGGGAAGCCCTTAGACATTGAAGATGAGGGTGTTTGGTTCCTTGCTATGGTGATCGGTTACAAAGTATACCAATTAAGTCGTCTTAACAACATACCTAGTGGAGCTATTCATGCAACTCACATAATCATGCAGGACATCTCCAAATATGACATATGTGCTATGTTGAGAGGTCAAATCTTCGAAAACCTAAAGAAGCTCAGGATAGTAAAGAAGAAATTCCTAAAGTATGGAATGCTAATGGTATGTCTTTTCTTTTATTACCAAAAATTCTTTCCAGGGGTGGGAAATGTTACATGGGTAAAAAATAGACTGGTTATGGTCCAAATAGGAGAAATGATCAATAATATGGGAAATCAGTTTAATAAGGTTATGTCTGATTATTTCCAAGATTTTCAAACTAGAATGCATGAAAGGGAAAGTAGAAAATCCAAGTACAGGGGAATCATTGATTGACATCAGCAAAATGTCAAAAAGGCAAACCAAGTTGCTCACAAACACAAAACAAGATATGGATCTCAATAGTGTAAAGAATATTTTGTATAATTTTTCTCGAGATGTAAATATTGATGAAGAAGAACCTATCATTGATCAGCTAGAAATTCTGGCACAAACAATTGGAGAAGAAATAACTAATCCAAAAGTTATAGCTATAGATCATTATGAAACAAAGAGAATCAATATCCTACATGACTAGATTGAAGCAATCAAAGCTATTGTGGCTACCAGCACTGGGAAACTAAAGAAACAGGTTTAAGACGCTGGAAAGTGAATAATAAAAACTTAAAATTTTGAATATTTTGTGAAGGATATAATAGAGAGAACCAATCAGACATCACAAGAGATGAAAGAGACAACATCATGTTTCAATCCAAAGACCTCTTCAACAACATAGTACAGTTGGGAGCTAACTAGTTTATCTCTCACACTGAGAAAAGCATCTGAGGAGCATATAAAGAGAATCCAATATCTCATTGGATTTCAGCTATACATAGCTCCCACTTTTGATATGATGTAGAAAGCAAAAAATGATGCTGACACACTTCTCAGTGAGCTAGACTAAAAGACAATTGAGGAGATGGAAAACCTAATTGTCTCTCTATAAGAAATGAAGTATAACCTTGACCAAGTCATAGATGCATGGAAACCATTCCACGTTTCCGCCAGGAAAATCTACAAGGAAATCTTCAACCAGCTTTAGTTATGAGTTTTTCACACCCTTTGTCCCTTGGAGGAAAAAAGGGGAAGATTGGAAAAGATATAGAAGTATCAGTTTATGGTTAGTAGAGAAGAGACTGGTTAGTAGAGCTTGATAAAGGGGAAGTATCCATTGACAAGATGATACCTGACAGGGGAAGTATTATGATGAGAGCTTCTATCAATTAACATGATGATACCTGACAAGAGAAGTATTCTGATGAGAGGCAAGTTATGATGTGTTATGATATATTTTTCCACCAATACTGAAGGGGAATATTGTTGGCATAATTCTTAGTTGTCATCATTAGCAAACATCAAACACACCAGTCTTTAAGTTAGAGAAATAGTAGTGAACTAGTAGTTGTCCCAGTCGACAACCATCAAACTAACTAGGTAATCAATGTACTAACATCGGTCATAATAATATCAGTCTTGTCCAACCAGTCTAGTAGGAAACTATAGGAGGAAGATGAATCAACCGGTAGCATACCAGTTCTCACTCAAAGTATAAGATCTACCGGTCCGTGATTTATAATCTGATCCAATTTTTGTGGAGCATTTTTGGGATGAATTGGAGTTTTTCTGCGAGCATTTCATGATGATCTGAAGTTCTGTATGCAAGCATTTTGACTTGATCAAGAGTTCTGCATGCGAGACTTTCAGATCGCTTTACATAACAACAATGTTTTGGAAGAGTTACAACTTGGCACCACAAGTCGGTGTGGTAATGTGAAGATCATTATATATATGGGTCATCATGCATTAGAAAAAAGGGTTGTTGAAATCAAATGCACAAAGATAGAGGAGATTAGAAGAGTTGAGTCTTCTGAGAAGGGATATAGTCACCAAGAGTGAAAGACATAGATTGAACAACCAAGTAGAGAAAGAAAAGAATAGGTATGATCTGATTGATAGATTGAGTTTCTAAAGAAGATCATTTCTTTTATTGTGTAAAGCTCATAAAAATCCCTTTACGGGGTGATATCTTATTTGATGTTCTTAAGTCCTCTGGTGAGGTGACTCCTAACAGGGTCAAGATCTTAACCGATCTATATCAAATCCCTTGACACGGTAGCATTCTAACCAATGCTTTTGTAAGCCTTTAATAAGACAACTTTATTATTGCAATAGTGAAGATTGTGAGTTTTGTCCCACCATGGTTTTCTCCCTCTAACCGAGGGTTTCTACATATAAATCATGTGTTAGCTTGTGTATGTGATTTATATTCAAGTTACTTAAGCATTCATTACATTTTCAGTATTACACAGCGTAATCACCTAAAATTGGGCTAATAGAACCTAAGGCCCTATTTGCCTTAATTCAGGATAAAATCCAAATTATGTTAATTTGATCTTTGATTATTGACATAATTCCTTAAAATTCAATAAAATCATTAAATCTCTTAATTCAAGCATTTATCATCAAAGTATTAAGAAAAATCAACTCAATTACCTCTATGCCTAATTAATTAAATCAATCCCATTAAATTCATGGCTAGAGTAATTAATTAAAAGAAATGAATAAAATCCTCTCAAAATGACATGTCACCTTAAAGGGGACAACAAAGACACTTTGAACCAATGAGAGGTAATCACAGGGATCACTCACATGGATCAAGCTAGGAAGCATCTTAACCACTCCTCATGAATGCATCCTAACCGTTCAAAATCTCAAGATTCTATAAAAGATAATTTTCAAACAAGGTTGAGTAGTAGTTAATTTGAACTCTTACATGCATGTTGTTATTTTGATTTTCATATGCTCATAGCTAATTAGAAAACACTTAATTTTGGATAATTGTAATGAATTTCATAGCTTTCATAGTTAATTTGGAATGAATTTGATTGTTTTAGCTTCTCATTTGCTTAAATCTCTCATTTTAACATTGCATTGTCACTATTTAGGATTAAATCTGAGAGCAATTTACAATCATTTTCATACTTGTGCTAATTAGAGAGCAATAGGATGCTTTCAATTATTTACTTTCTTTGCCTATTTTGATCTTTCTAATAATTGATATAATGTCCTATTAAAGTGTTGTATTGTAGATTTGCAGGTCAATAATTCACACACACATTTTTGGCACCCACCGTGGGGCCAAGCCTTGGATTTCTGGCTTTCTAAACTAGTTTTTTCCATTTTTCATTATGCTAGGGATCGCATACAGAAAATTGGATCACATCTAGGAAGAACACTTGCACCCTGCATTTCCTAGATCGCATCCGAGATTTCCTAGATCACATCTAGTCAGGTATCACATTTGTTTGAATTCAAGATCACATTTGGGAAATAGAATCGTATTTGGATAATTGAATCATATTTGGGAAAGGGGATCACATCTAGTCAAATTCAGGATCGCATCTGGGGATACTTGCTTGAATTTTGGATTTTCTAACCCCTAACGATTTGATTTGTTATTTTCTATGATTTTTCAACAGTCTAACAGTGGTTTGCCGGATGAATGACAGAGACATTATCATTTCAAACTACTAATTATTGTTTGTAGGTTGCCTAAAAGAATCAACAAGACTTCATGATTTGATTTTTAGGAACTTAATACAATTTGGTTTCATTGTGCAAATCAACTAGAGGATTATGCTCTTTTCCCTTAAGGAAAATTAGAAACTCAAAAGTTGACTTGCATTTTGAGGCTAAATCGGGGAAATGAATTTTAAAGATTGCATGATGTGTCTTGGAGAGAAAGTTTGAGTTAGCAGATTATGCTCTTCTCCTTCATGGAGAATAAAAAATCCAAACCTTAAGCTATTAATCTACTTTCTTTTATTACATTACCTTTAGAGGGCCTACCGGTTGAGGAAAAAAGCTCCCGGGAATGACCCAAGTGGGGACAAGTCTTAAGCCGACTCTTCCACCCCACTATAAAATTTGACGCTTTGTTGAGGTGAAAACTTCAGAAGACATAATTCATATTGTCTTGGAAAATTGATGATCACTTCCAAAGACAGACTTGGATCTCGTGTAGAGCGAAGCCTCTTAAATGTCACTTGCGAGACTACACATTTTCATGTTCCTATAGGGCTTATGGCCTAAATATTTCTTGCAGGACTATGGGAGATGGTTATGAATGAATGTCTTCATTAAAATCCTTAAGTTAGATGCTACCTGGTTCACCCCTGAAAGGTTTTTATCACTTGTGCGAGGCAAATAGTAATTTCCCCAAGTCATTCACCATATCGAGCCCTCATCAACGTTACTACTCAGATAATATGGGCTCCAATATCTATTTCATGTTATTGGACTACCATATTCGGAGGAGTCTTTGAGTGTGTTCCTAAGTCAATAAACAAGTGGTTTCAATCTCTACCTAGCATAAGGAAGGTTAGGTGTGTTTACATAAATATGATTGCTTGATGTGTTTTAATTAAAAATCTCAGATAATTCCCCTCAAATGAACAAACACCAATCATTTTCAAGCACCTACAAGTCACTGGAATCCGACAGAGAAGATCCACTTTTCCAAAATTCATTGAAACTTGCATTTGACAGACAATCATAAAATCACATCTGGTATCCTAAATCACATTTGGTATTCTGAGTCACATCTAGTCTATCCTAAATCACATTTGGTGTCTACCACATTTCATGTATCACATCTGGTAACTACTGCATATCCTGAGTCACATCCTATATTTCTTGGGTCACATCTGGGGCTAAAAATTTGTTAGTCGCCTGTAAAAGATTGCATTTGGAATAGAGAGAAGTTATGTACCTTTCAAAGCCAAATTTTTTACATTTCTAGATACCGTTTTCAACTATTAGTAAGATTCTATTGTCAAAACACATCCATCTGATAACCCGAGAGAGTCATTTTTTAGAAACCCTTGTTACCTTGCATGGTTTTTTTTGCATTGTCCAAATTGTGGAGTCTTGTTACCCTATTAGTTACAATCAAGTTCCCAACTCACTATCAGGGCACTTTGACACTCTTTGACACTGGAAATTTCACACTATCAGGCCCACTTACATTTTGGTTCCCAACTCACTATTAGGGCACTTTGACACCCTTTGACGTTGGATCCATAAGACATTTTCAAACCCACTTTTTCATCCTTGGACTCACAATCAAACATTACAAACATTTAGACCCACTCTAAATACAAGACACTCATTAATTCCTTAATCAAGTTTTCATGGTTAACACAAGACACAAATCTTATCATTTTGAAAAGAACCCATTCTCAAACAAAGTACCATTGCTCACATTTGAAAAAGGAGAAAATTTGAGACTTAATCCTTTATTTGGAACAACACCAAGCACCACTTATACAACAAAACATGAAGTGACAAAAATGAATAACCAAGAAGAATTCTTTTGGAATGAAAGAAATGATGAACAAGATGAACAAAACAATCAAGAAGAATCTCAACAACAAGAAGCCCATTATGATTCAGATGATGAAGATCCCACTGAACAAGAATACCAAAGAGCTTTAAGAAGCAAATGATTCAAAAAAATCCTTGAGAGAAATTTGGAAGAAAATAAGGAAAAATACTTCCTAGAACTCATTTCTCAAGGAGTGAAACTACCAAAAGACTATGATGTAAACCAACTTAAACAAAAAGAAGATCTTAGTCCTATGTCTATCTTAACAAGGAAACTACTTGCTATGCAAGAAGAAATCAAAGAACTCAAGAAAGAAAAGGACAAACCAACAAAATAATACTCTTTGGAGAACATATGTCTTTTCCCTTTTGACAAGGGACTAAAGATGATTCCATTTCCTAAAAATGTCACAATTCCTAAATACGAAAAATATATTGGAAATTCCAACCCTCAAGATCATGTGAGGGAGTTTTGCACAACTAGTAAGGAATTTATACACGAACAAACATATCTCATGAGATTATTTCCATGAAGCTTAGGTGGACAAGCTATGGAATGGTTCTCGAAACTACCTATAGGAATCAAGACATTTGATGAACTAGTGCAAAATTTCCCACAAAAGTACTCCTATAATATCCAACACAGTCACAATGTTGGATCTATGCAATACCAAACAAAAAATAGGAGAATCATTCTTGAATTTTCTACAATGATGGTGTGAGCCTCACCCCTAGCCTATCATAGCTATTCAGTTCTGCATATGACTTAGACATATTTTATGATTATATTTTGATGCCTCATGGATCTTACCGATACTTTATGATGTGGTTTTATCACTTAGTAGTTGATGGACATTATATTATGATTATATGATGATCACTAAAACATTGATTTGAGACTTACAGGTGTGACTTGATTTTAATTCATGAATGTTTATGATGATGAAGTTAATTGTAATTGAATTATGAATGTATGCTATGTTTATGTTTCAAATTCAATTGAAGTAAGTATTTCATGATGAGCTGAATGTATGTTGTGGATAATCAATTATATCTTGTAATTTATGAATTAACTTGATTATTAATGCTATGTAATTACATGATTATTTTTATCTCCTTGGACTACTGATATTGGAATTGAGCATGCAGGGAAGTAGGCCAAGGTAAATTTGGGGAAACATCAAAGAGACCTATGTTAATTTAGTTAAGCGAAGGTTGCTTCTAGAAAGAAGCTAAAAACCTCATTGTAATCATGTTTTATTTTGTAAATGTATGATGCATGGATGTAAATTGATTTATTATAATTATTTTTGTTATTTATGTTTAGAGATGCCCAAGTGGATATGCCACATGGCTTGTAAAGTGTCTTTTCTATGTTTGTGTCACTTGACACATGTGTATGTGCCTAAGGCCATGACATGTCCACTTGTGTTTTGATGTCATCACTCTTAGGTGGTACCAACTTTAGGGTTTTCCTTGTAAAACCTTGATTAGGAAGTTTTGAGAAGACCTATCATGTTTGAATCCGAAATTAGATTTCTAGTGTAGTTTAGGGGGGTTAATGAGCCCTTAGGATGTTATTAGGAACCCTTTTAGCAACCCTAATAGTTGTACCATGGTATGGAAGTTTAAATTTAGTCAAAATTAGGTCCATAACTCATTTATGGACCTTGAAAAGTACCCCTCAAAGAGAAATCCGAAAATGAAGGGATGGCAAGGACGTCAAACCCATACCTTTTTCACATTCTTGGTCTCCACCTCATTTATAAAGGGAGACAAGGAGATATGGGAGTACTCCATGAACCATACCCATTAATGAGGGTTTGGTGTAGAATCCCTTTTAGTAGGGGTTTTGGGGAAGGTAATGGGTTCACACCCACTCTCTAGTTTTAGAGATTGACTAATTTGGAGAAGGCCTTGGGAAAAGAGGATAGCTCTACTACAACTTTCTTCCATAAGCATTGGACTCTAAGTTGGTGAAACTTCATTCTTACCTTTTTCATTTTGTTAATTTGTTGAGAGAAAAAGCTCTCTTGCAAATTCATTTCTTGTATGTAAAATCTTGTCATTTTCTTTGTAATGTATGAGTGTTCATAGTGTTGTTGTGATAATTGAGGTTTTGATGTTATTGTTGTTGTAGTATCATGTTCTTGTGTTGAGTAAATTTTTTTTCTTGTAGAAGCAAGAGAATCATGAGCTCAATGTTGAGCATGATTCATGTTTTTTTGATAATGTGTAGATTTTATTGATGTTCTTGTAGATTTGTTCTCTTTTATGTGTTGTAGTGATTTCATTGAGGGAGTTCTCAAGGCCAAACTCACCCTTGGGAGGGAAGAGTAGCCTTGAGGGTGAAGGGAATTTGTTGGGACAATCTTGAGTGTAGAGTCTCTCCTTGAAAATGAGAGGGATGCAACATGGATGTATGGGCTCCATGTAGCCATCTCTAGTTTCATTTTGTAAATTTGGAGGTCATAAGGTGTATGAGAAGAATGTGTTTGTGAAAGAGTGATTTTTGATGAGTAAGCCAAGTGATGGCTTGTTCTCATCAAAGAGATGAGCTTCTCCTCTTGATTTGGTTCCACCTTCACCCTTTCTTGAGTCATGTAATGACTCTTTGTAAAATCCTTGGGAGGGGAATTTCTTGTGTTTGTAGTAATGTGTAGTAGTGTTGTGGTTGCATGTGTGTTTCCCTTGTCTTTGTGATGTTTCTCCAAGCTCGGGGGTGGCTTCCTAGAAGCCTAGGTTGGGAGGTGAGCACTCCTTGGCCTATGCATTTGGTTTATTATAGGAATTGGAAGCCTTGAAGACTTATTGTTGAAACATGGCTCTTGTGGAAATGTGAAGAAATCATCTTATTGATGAAGTATCTTTTGTTTTGTGTTTAAGCTTCTGTAAGGATATCATGTGATATCCATTGGCTCAATGTAATTGTTTTGTAGTAGGAGTTGACACTCCCATCTTGAGTTGTATAATTGTGTTATGGATTCAAGTTTTGAATGAAGTATGATCATCTTGTTGGAAGATTATTGTTGTAAATGTAGAATCATGTTCTTGAATAAAAAGTATTTTGATCAAGTTGATACAATATGTTATTAGCATTATTTTGGTTCATTATAGGTGTTGATGAGCTTGAAAGAGTTGATAATTGTGTTTAAGATTTCTTTCATTATCAATTTGTTGAAGGATATCAACTTACTCTTGTTAATGAACACTTTGTTATTGTGAAAAAGATAAGTTTATTTCACTCCATGATATTGGAATTATTAACTTATGATGAAAGGGTCGAATAGATTTTCTTCATTGCTAATGGGCAATTACATTGTATTGGAAATGAGAAGACTATGGAAATAAAAGAAGAGTTCTCAAAAAGATATTAATCTTGTATTAGGATCATTGTTTGTAAATGTATTGAACTCAAATAATAAATCAATCTTTTATTAACATCCTTTTATCCTTGCAAATAAATTGTTTCTTGTCATGTTATTTTGGAGGAGAAAACCATTAGTTTAGTATGCAAACATTAAATGAAATTTTTAGAGCTTTTAGAGTATCCTATAGAGAAAACAATTTCCTCACCTTATAGTAAGCATTCATCAAATTTAAATCAAGTGAATAGATGAAAAAAATAAATTTGCAAACACAAACAAGTTAAAAGGAAAACCAAGCAAAAAAAAATAAAAAATGGCAATTGAGACCTACAGGCCTTTGGAATTTGTATGGGAAAGTTTCCCATACAAATTCCATTGCCATAGTCATTATTATAATTTAAAAATCTGCCAACTCATGTTCAAAACTAATAAAATAATAATAAATAAATTAATTCTCTCACTTCCAATATCCCCCCAAAAGGTGGCACAAGAGATGGAAAGACCTAACATGACATTTAATACCCTTTTATTCCATTGACCAATGCACTTATCATTCAAGAGTACTTGACTGCAAATTTAATACATACCTATGATTCACTATCTTTACCCCTTACCCTGCGTGAGTTGTTCTTGAGTCTTGGTAAATGGTTTGGGTGGGACCCAAACTCCCTTGTCCCATCATCTCCCCTCAACTCTTCTCTCCTTGAAAACTCATGCTAGGTTTTAGTTTAGGCTTTTGTTTAGAATGTTTAGTGGAGAATAGATTTGTTTGGTGGGCCCTCCAAACTTATCCTCCTCCATGCTTGCCTTCTTTAACACTCCTCTTTCCTTGATTTGCGCCCCACTAGTCATATGGTGGGGTTTGACTTTCCCTCTCTCTCTTGGCACGTGTACCTAGAAGGGGAAAGGTGTTTTTTTAAATAGGTGTTTAGCTAAGGGGTTCATGGGGAGATTAACTTGTAGAATAAGTAGAAATAGATTGTTGTTAAATGGTTTAGCCTAGGTTAGTTTCTTTTTTATTATTTAATGTTTTTATTTATTTCATTTTGGAATTATCATTATTGTTTGTTTATTAGTAATGATAATATAATGGTTAAGTTAGTAATTATATAATAAATAAATTGCTAACTAATATGTAATAGTATACTAATCAATTAATAATCATGTTAATGAATTAATATATTATACTTATCACTTAATTAATTCATGTGTGATTTAATAATAATTATTAATATATATATATATATATATATATAATTAATATTTCATAATTTATTGATTAGTGAATAATTATATTAATTAATTAATATGTTATAATTAATAATTAATTTATAGAGGCCTTATTTGATTAATCCTTAATAAGTTGATTGGGAGATTTTAACTTAAGGCAAATTTACTCAATATATATATTATCATTAAATATAACAAATCAATTTGCTATTTACTTATATACATTGAAAAATTGATAATCAATACATGTAGGAACACTTTTTATTAAATATTTTAGAAAATGTTCCTTTGATCTACATGGTCATAAATTAAAGCCTTACGAATTGATTTGTTAAATTGAATTAACGAAACCTCCCATTAATGAATTCTTCTTAGCATCGCAATTAAAATAAACTTAAGATAATTTGACTTTTGAGAATGTGCCCTAGATATAGTTAGTAGAGTGACCCTATCGTGATTAGTTTAATTTTAGTAAGGGATCACTCTTTTGAAACTAGGTAGTGACCTTTTGAAAACTGGCAGTGGTTAACAATTTGATTCTTCAGAGTCTTTGCGAACTATTGCCAAAGACACCTGTTAACCCACTACATTATATTAGACCTAATTATTCCTTTTAAAAAAAAAAAATTTGGTGTGTTTTTAGACTGGTCTAGATGGGCATGACAGATGGAGCAAAATATTTGCACGATATGCTTGACAGATACCTGAAAATGAAAAAAATGGATATCTTCATTAATAACTTGGTAC
The DNA here is from genome assembly GCA_027943335.1 of Chamaecyparis obtusa. Classification (NCBI taxonomy): domain Eukaryota; kingdom Viridiplantae; phylum Streptophyta; class Pinopsida; order Cupressales; family Cupressaceae; genus Chamaecyparis; species Chamaecyparis obtusa. Next base: position 2,280,167 of record BSBK01002290.1, on the reverse strand, counting down.
CAAAAATGAACTTTCCTATACAATTACAAGGTCCACCAAGTTTTGATAAGATGATAGATAGTTCCATCAAGATTGAAGAGGTCTTGATCAAGAAAAGGGAAATCACTATCAACAAGGAAAATAAAGACAAGTACTATCCCACCAAAGATAAGTACAAATACGGAAACAAGAACAAGAATGTAGTTAACGATGGAGTAGTGGATACTCCTAATCCAAAACCTAAATTGGATGTCTTCAATCTCACAACGAGTCTCCAAGTGAGAAAGTATTCAAATTCTATAGTGACACCAATGGCTAACAAGAATTTCAATAAACCTCCTACTTGAACAAAGCCTTGGGCAACAAGACCTAAGAGAATATTTACACCATTGGGAGATACATTGGAAGTGGTCTTGAAGTCACTATTGGACAATAAAATCATTACGATCCCTGATTCCAAACCTTGGGAACCATAAGTAAAACCCAAGTGGTGGAACAATAATGATTACTTTGATTTTCATTGCAATAAAGGACACAAAACAAATAACTGTATGAAGTTAAGACATGTTATTCAAGACCTGATTGAGGAAGGAAAAGTTAAGGTAGATGGACATCATACAAACAATGATCATAAAACATTCCAAATTCCATTACCTAGCTATGAAAAAGGGGAATCTTCTAAGAGTAACAAGATTAACTATACATACACTGATAATGATAATGTAATTCATATGGTGGAACCATGCAAACCTTCCATCAATATAATCACTCTAAGAGGACTCCAAAGAAAAAATGAGTCTTCTAATGTTGTAACAAGAAATCAAGCTAAGATCACTCTCAAAAGAGATTCAACATCTAACACACCAGCTACAACAACAACAACGTCTAAGCAAGTGGCATTACCTCCAAAGCTTAATCTTGTGGATCAGTTGCAACACACACTAGCTCAAATATCTATTTTAGAGTTGTTGAAAATATATCCTAGTCATAGGGAAGTTCTTGATCAAGCCCCACTTCACACTAATGTACCAAAAGATTTAGATGTGGATAGATTCCAAACTATGGTTGGTCACTTGAATTCCCCACATTACTTATCTTTTTCTGAAGAGGATAACAAATCATTGAACCAGCCACATAATCAACCTCTACATTTAGAAGTCCTTATTCATAAACACCATGTCAAGCATGTCTTGATAGATGGAGGCACTGGTTTGAACATTTGCACATACAACTTGGTAAAACAATTGGGATTATCTGAGCATGCAATTGATCCTAGAAGAAAGATAACAATCAAGGCTTATGATGAAGAAGAAAGATCCTCCAAAAGATTAGTTGTTTTACCTATCAGAGTGGGACCAGTAGATCAAGATGTCCTATGTCAAGTTCTTGATTTACCACTCGCATACAACATTCTTCTTGGAAGGCTATGGATATACTCAATGCAAGTTGCACCTTCCAGTTACCATCAATGCCTAAAGTTTCCTCATAATGGAGTGGAGGTGGCTATTACAGAAAATACAACATATCCTTGTAAAAATATCAAAAAAATAGAAAGCACGGTTCCTCACAAAAAAGAAAGCTCTAATAAGGTGGAGACATCAAAAGAAATGGTTTTGGGAATCTTTGTTAAAAAGATCAACATTCAAGAGATGAGTATGGGTGAATACAAGATAGATCCTGCAATATCTTTAACAGATATTCTCATATCTCCTAGGATGTAAGGAAGACCTTCATCAACATTTACACCATCCAATGGTAGTGCTCTAACAATACATGAGGGAACCGGAATGGTCAAAGAAAAAGTATCCCTTGAAGAAGAAAACAAAGAAAAAGCTGTGTTGGAGTGGATTTATAAAGAAAAGGAAGAAGATGGAAATTTCAAACATGTTGAGATAGCTACAAACAAGTATGGAAAGGGGTATGAGATCATGAAACAAATGGGTTACAAAGGAAAATGACCCTTGGGAAAAAACAAACAAGGACTTATAGAACCTCTACACATGGATTTCATAAATCCTAAATACAAGACTAGATTAGGCTTCAAAGAAGAAACATGTCATCCTGTAGCATAAAGTGGTCCTGTATTTGACAGATCAGGAGACTCAAATGATGAAGAAGAGGTAGAAGGACAACCTATTTCTTATGAAAGGTTTCTGCTCTTACAAGGAGGCCCATTATCAGAAATTGGTACCAATTTTGAACAAGAACCAGAAGAAGAACAAGCAGAAGAACCCGAAGAAGAAAAAGAGCAAGGGCTTCCCATTTTTGACACACCTGACTTTGATGAGGAACCCGACATGATAATTTCAAAAGAACCATTGCAAGAAGATGAAAACTATGCTAATGAAGAAGATGAAGTACCCATGACTATTGCCCACTTCTTGGGGGTTTCAGATTATAGTCAGGTAGATTCACATGAATATGAATGAGATGTTCTTTCTGATTCTACTATGGATATAGGAGTTGATGTGATACATAAATTTTCTCCTAGAGTCTTGATTGAAGAAGGAGAGAGTTCTAATGCTAGATCACTAGAGTTAGATTTGAATAACATTAACATGAACTCTAATAATAACAAAAATGACTCTAATAATCCTAACATCTATTTAGAAGAAAACTTAATAGAAAACATCTTGCAAGTTAATGACGTTGATAATAACACAGTGATATCTCTTGAACCTACTAAATCCTTGTCCCTATTACATCCCACATTAATAGATTGGAATGAGCCTATGTCCACAAGCCTATTATCTTTTGACAATGACTATTCCATAGCCTGTTATCTAAATACTTGTGAACCCTTCCTTTCTTCCACCAGTGTAAAGAGAAAAACCATGACTGTGAAGGATATCAAGTTTCTTAGTCTCAAAATGAAAAAAAAAAAGAACAAGAGATCTGATGGTGAAAACCACCTAGTGGTAGTATCAGATCCTAAAAGAGAAAAAGAAAAAGATGTATCTGATGGTGAAAACCTCCTAGAGGCACCAAAGGATGGAATTCTTGATATCCTCCCAGATCATTTTCAAGAAAGATCATCAGTTCTAATTGAACCTACACAAACCATTAATTTGGGAACAACATAAGCTCCTCATCTAGTACACATTGCTCAGTCATTGATAGAAGATGAAAATATACAATTCACCAACTTCTTCAAAGAAAAGAAGATCAATTTTGCTTGGTCTTATTTATACATGCCTAGATTGGATATAGATTTGATCATGCATCACTTTTCCATTTCACCTGATGTGAAACCAGTGAAACAAAAACTCAGAAAGCTGAATCCACATGTGGCATTGGTAGTAAAATTAGAACTAGTAAAACTATTGAAAGTTGGATTCATTAGAGCTATTGATTATGCAGAATGGTATTCAAACATAGTTCTTGTTTCTAAGGTGGACAAATCCATATGAGTTTGCATAGACTTTAGGGATTTAAAAAAGGATTGTCCAAAGGATGATTTTCCACTTCCCAACATAGACATGATTGTAGATTTGACGACATGCTATGAGATGTACTCATTAATGGATGAATTTTCTGGATATAATCAAATGAAAATTACTCCTGAAGATTAAGAAAATACCACATTCACATGTGCATGGGGAACATACTATTGGAATGTGATGCCATTTGGTCTAAAAAATGTAGGTGCCATTTATCAAAGAGCAATAACCATAATATTCCATGACATGATGCATAGAAACATGGAAGACTATGTAGATGATACATTGGCAAAGTCAAAGATAAGGAGTACACATATAGAAGATCTAAGGAAAATCTTTGAGAGGATGGAATAGTTTCAATTAAGACTTAATCCTAAGAAGTGCGCATTTGGCGCATCATCCAGAAAACTATTAGGATTCATAGTCTCAGCAAAAAGAATTGAGGTGGATCCAGTAAAGGTGAAAGGTATTCTTGAAATGCAACCACCTAGAAATATTAGTCAAATGAGGATGTTGCAAGGAAAGATACAATCCATAAGAAGATTTATATCTCAGTTGGCAGATAAGGAACAACCTTTTACAAAGTTGATGCGCAAGGGAACTACATTCACCTGGGATGAACAATGTGAAGAAATTTTTTCCCAAGTCAAGAAATATCTAATGAATCCTCCAATTCTAATGGCACCAATTTATGGAAAACCTCTATTTCTCTACATATCAGATATAGATACATTAGTAGGATTATTGATTTCACAAGAAGATGAAGCTAATAAAGAAAGAGCTATATACTATATCAACAAAACTTTGGTCACATACAAGTTGAACTATTCAATGATTGAGAAATCATGCTTATCAGTGGTGTTTTCATCCCAAAAGCTTAGGCATTACATGTTGGCACACAAGGTGAAGCTAGTTTCTAAGATTGATCCACTCAAATACTTGTTGAGTAAGGCAATGCTAACAAGAAGACTAGTGAAGTGGGTCCTAATTATAAGTGAATTTAACATTAAATATGTTGACAGAAAATCCATTAAAGGACAAGTGATTGCTGATCAAATTGTAGAAACACCATTAAGAGATGAAAAGCCATTACATGTGGAGTTTCCAAAAGAATCTATCATGCACTTAATAGAGCATCCTTGGAAAATGTATTTTGATGGATCCTTCACACAGTAAGGATCTGGAGCTAGATGCTTATTCATTACACCACAAGGGTACAAGATTACAAAAGATTGTAAGATGATTTTTTCATGTACCAACAACCTAATAGATTATGAAGCTCTTGTGAATGGACTCAAACTTGCAATAGAATGGAAAATTGTGGAATTACACATCTATGGAGATTCACAACTCATTATCAATAAGGTGAATGATGACTACCAGACAAAAGATGATAAAGTCACAGCTTACAAAAGAATGGTGGATGACTTGAAGAAATACTTTGTCTTCATCACATTTGAACAAATTCCAAGATCAGAGAATAGAGAAGCTGATGCGATGGCTACTTTAGCATCCATGTTACAACTAGAAGAGCACCAATTTTGCTATGACTTCCTAGTGGAAGAACTCCCATTTCTCACCTATGACTCACTCGAATCCCAAATTGTTTGTGCCCTTGAAACCCAAGTGTTGTCTTGATATTCCCATATCTATTCTTATCTAAAGGACCAAACAATCCCTGAAAGCTATTCTAGAAATGAAAAGAGATCCCTTATAAGAGTGGCACCACGTTATATAATCATCACAAATGACTTGTTTAGATGTAGTCTAGATGGTGCACTACTTAGGTGTTTAGAAAATGAAGAGTCTAATCATGCATTAAAGGAAGTTCATGAAGGTGTGTATGGATCAAACTCAAATGGTTTCTCATTAGCCAAGAAACTCTTAAGAGTAGGATACTATTGGCCCACAACAGAAAAAGATGCTATTCATTTTTCAAAAACATGCAAGAAATACTAGATCCATGGTAACCTGACACATGCTCCATCTAGGGAACTAATTCATTTCATAACACATTGGCCATTCTAGCAATGGGCCTTTGATTTAGTTGGTCAGATTTACCCTAATTCATCAAGTGGACATAAATAAATTATTACTGCAATTGAGTATTTCACAAAATGGGTGGAAGCTGTCCCACTGTCTAATGCAACTAGAAAACAAGTCTCCATGTTTATCTTGAATTATATCATCTACCATTATGACATACCCTCATTGATTGTGACTGACAATGGTGGTCAATTCAAAAACAAAGACATAGATGAGTTGTGTCTTCAATTTAAAATCACTCAACACTGTTCCTCGATCTATTACCCTCAAGGTAACAGACAGGCTGAAGCATCAAACATAACTATATTGAAAATCTTTCATAGGAAAGTGAACAAACTAGGAAGGGACTGGCATTTACAAATCAATCTAGCATTATGGGCTTACAGAACCAGCATTAGAACACCAATTGGCACAACTCCTTTTGCACTAGTTTATGGATCAAAGGTAGTCTTATCAGTTGAAGTAGAGATTCCATCATTGAGGGTTTCATTGAAACATCTAGTCACTGATGAGGACTATAAAATATCTAGACTGCAAGAGGTAGAATTTCTAGATGAGCACAAACAACAGGCGTTTGATCATCTTAAGGTCTATCAAAAGAGAATGTCAAGAGGATATAACAAGAAGCTAAAACCAAGAAGTTTTCAGGTAGGAGATCTAGTCCTAAGAGAAAATCCTAAGAATCAACAAAATCAAGAACAAAAGGGAAAATTTGAACCCAACTGGCTAGGTCCCTTTGTCATCACAACAACATTTGGATCAGGAGCCTATCAATTGGCTATGCCTGAAGGAGATGTTTTACTAGATCCAATCAATACTCTACATCTGAAAAGGTTTTATGCTTGACATTCTTGAGGTAGCTCCTGTATAGTGAAAAGATTTCCTGAAAAAAGTTCAAAAACAACAAATATGGACCCTGAAAAAAATAAAAATAATGGAAAAAGTCCTAAAAAAATGACCATCTTGGGAAAAAATTGGAAAATAGGTGCCTTGGTGAGTCCAAAAAAAAATAGAAATAGAAAAAGTACAAAAAATTTGGAAAAGAGAAAAAGATGTCTTGGTGAAAACATGGTAAATAGGCACCATGATAGCAAAAATAGAAAATTTTTGGCCAAGTGGTGAAAACTTGGTAAACAAGCGCTACTTGTAAATCAACGCTCTATCTATCAAGACAATGCTTGTGTATTTGGCCGATGTAAATTTTAGTTTGTACATAACTTCCAGTCACTTTTGTGACATGCCAAATCCTGAAATGAACTATTAGAAAAATCATTTCTTCCTAAGAATGGAATCTGTCCACATTAAGGTCCTAGGTAAAACTATTTTTCCTAGGGGGCAATGATCAAGATTACACATGTCCTTAAGTCACTGTTAGGACCTTTTTCTAAGAATAGAGTCTGCAATAGACTTTAAAATACGAACAAAGGTATTTCTCAATACCACCCTAGTCCGCAATAGACAATAAACTACGAAAAGAAAGGTATTTCTCAATGCCAATCACAAATAATATTTCTAATTACTAGGACCTAAAAGTGTTCCTAAACACTATGTCATGATGATAATAGTGTCCTAAAAACTAAACAAGTGAACCACTTATTGATGAAGGATAAATTGATAATTGATAATAATTCCTATGCGTGTTTGCAAAATTAATTAACAATGTTTCTAAACACTATAATCACAATTGTCTGTTGTAAAGAAAATACATTGATTATTTTAAAGGAATAATGAACTTTTCTTATTATCAATTTTTTATTGTTATGTTTCCTTGAGTGACTCGATGATGTCTAAAGTGGAATAGAGAAACAAAGACTGGGGACATAACATTTTCTTTGTCTTTTGTTTGTGGTAATAAATCCGATGATCTAAGGTGATCATAGGGAATGGGTGTCTACTATAAGTGCCTCCATCATGATTGGAACACCACGTATACCTTGACATGTTTCCTATGAAAACTTTAGTGAGGTTGGATTTATTTCCTTTCTTGTTTTAAATTACAATGAAAAACTACTTCCTAGTAAGGTAGATAGTAAATCAGATTATACCCAAGGATATGAATATAAAATAAAAGGTCATTGCGGGTATATATTTACACATTATGCACTAGAAAAGAAAAGGGTTTATATAAAATGGGAAGTAAATGACAAAACATTCTAGCCTACATGCTTTAATGTTTAGGTTATCTTACGACATGACGAATGAAAGGGAAGTATTCATATTTTCATGATTGCTAAATCTATCAGTAAAAATTGTACTATCATAATGAGGTCCCATTACAAATGCTCTATGATGATAATTAATCAACTTTGAATAAACAATGACTGTCCTAGGTGTTTGAGGCTAGGTGCATTTCATTTGGTTAGTTGCATTAGGGTTCATTTTTAGTTGCATACCATATTAATTTGCATTAGATTCATTTAGATGCATTTCATGTTTTTAGTTGCATTGAAGTTCATTTTAAATTGCATTCATTTTAAGTTGCATAAGCATGAATGTGTGAATTCAATTATCTAAAGCATTAATTTGAATTGAAAATTCTAAAAATATTAATCATTTTCCATGTTCGACCAAGTACATCATGAAATCATAAACAACTTAAATGAAATGACTGAGTATATATCACTGATATTCATTTGCATTCATAATCCATTTCATATCATAGGAACATTCATCATAAGGCATCACAAAAGCTTCATATCGGGACCGAAATTGAAAAAGGTGATTTATATCACTTAAATACAGTAAAGATGAAGTTACAAAGAAAAGTCAATTGTCAGAAGGTAGAAGTCAACTATGGTCAAATTGCAGTTAAACAGGGGCAAAATGAGCAGAAAGGATATTGTAAACATGGTAAATCAATGCAGTTAGGGTTATTACACAGATTCATGGTAAAAAAAAGTCAAAGTTCAGTCAAAAGCACTTAACGAAAGTTGCACAGAGCATAATTAATACACACAAAGCTTGATCCAAATTCATTTCAATCACCGCAATTCTTCATAAATGCTTGAAAATAATGATTTTATATGAATTTTTTTTGATTTTGGTCCCGAGGGGGCATAATCATACTAAAATTCAAATTCTTCAAATTAAATTATTTCACGCTAGGGGCATGACAATTTCTTCGATCAAGTTAATGTTGTTAATCTTTATGACATTGATCAATTTCATTGCTTCAAATCAAATTGGTTATTTGTCAGCATGTTCAGTTACTGCAAATCAAATTTAACTGAAATTTATTTTTAAGTCTCTTATTGATTCTCGTTCAATCAAGCTCAAAATTGGTATGGTCAATTCTCGTTCAATCAAGTTCAAAATTGATCACTGTCAAAATCAAGTAGGATTTTGTTCGATTAGGTTTTGAATTCTTGAATTTAAAGTAGTTCTCTTTACTGCTCTCTAAATCTTTCATAGTGGTCCTCACTGCTCTCTAAATCACTTGAGTTTAGAGTAGTTCTCATTGTTCTCTAAATCTCCCGAATCTATCAGTTTCACTGAATCATGCTTTAAATCAAATTTTCTTTGAATCCCTGTGTTGTTCGCAAAGCAATTCAAAGAGGGGAAAATGTAATCACCTAAAATTGGGCTAATAGAACCTAAGGCCCTATTTGCTTTAATTCGGGATAAAATCCAAATTATGTTAATTTGATATTTGATTATTGACATAATTCCTTAAAATTCAATAAAATCATTAAATCTCTTAATTCAAGAATTTATCATCAAAGTATTAAGAAAAATCAACTCAATTACCTCTATGCCTAATTAATTAAATCAATCCCATTAAATTCACGACTAGTGTAATTAATTAAAAGAAATGAATAAAATCCTCTCAAAATCACATGTCACCTTAAAGGGGCCAACAAAGACACTTTAAACCAATGAGAGGTAATCACATGGATCAAGCTTGGAAGCATCTCAACCACTCCTCATGGATGCATCCTAACCGTTCAAAATCTCAAGATTCTATAAAAGATAATTTTCAAACAAGGTTGATTAGTAGTTAATTTGAATTCATAAATGCATGCTGTTATTTTAATTTTCATATGCTCATAGATAATTAGAAACACTTCATTTTGGATAATTGTAATGAATCTCATGGCTCGCATAGTTAATTTGGAATGAATTTGATTGTTTTAGCTTCTCATTTGCTTAAATCTCTCATTTTAGCATTGCATTGTCATTGTTTAGGATTAAATATGAGAGCAATTTACAATCCTTTTCATACTTGTGCTAATTAGAGAGCAATAGGATGCTTTCAATTGTTTGCTTTCTTTGCTTATTTTGATCTTTCTAATCATTGATATAATGTCCTATTGAAGTGTTGTGTTGCAGATTTGCAGGTCAATAATTCACACACACATTTCTGGTGCCCACTATGGGGCCAAGCCTCAGATTTCTAGCTTTCTAAACTAATTTTTGTTGTGTTTCATTCTGCCAGGGATCACAATCATAAAATTGGATCGCATCTGGGAAGAACACACACATAGTAGTTGTATTCAATATTAACAAGATAAGAAAAATAAAAAAGATTAAATAAGTTGAATTGACTGATTCACCCCCCTCTTAGTCACCAGTTAGGATTAACAGATGTTCTCCTTATTGAACTATCAACCTTCAATCAATCATAAGTCACAACATACATAAGATAAACATGTGTGGTCATAGATATAGAATCTAGAGACATCACTTATTCTTCCATTACGATCACACACTCCAACTCATACCACAACGTGAGATCCAACCTCTTGAACATACCTCAACATCTGTCAACCAAAAAATTCTAAGTTGACATCAATGAAAAAATTATAACTGATCAACATATCATCATAGTTGCATAAAAAACATGCCATAACATACTCATCTTATCTCCGCATCAGTTATGCCAACAATCTCCCGCTTTGGCATTGATGGAAATACCAACAATACCAAAAAAATAAATACACTCTTCTGATAATCTTCTGCTTCAAAGTATTCTCCCCTTGTGCCTTCAACTGATTCTTTTTCTAGTCTTCCCATGATCTTCTTTACTCTTCTCCCCCTTTGACAACAATGCTAAAGGCACAACATGCCTAAGCCTTCATTTACTACAACTGTCTTCATCACTTTCAGACTACTCCCCATTAGCTAATTGCTTACTTCTGATTCCCCTTATGGAAATTTATAGGAGCTACTACTCAAAATTTTCACTGCAACTTAATCTACTAAACTTGTCTTTAATGCTTGGAGATTATTCTACCAGTTCTTCAATAGGTTTTTTAGTAAAAAAATCTATCCTCGCAACAAAAATGCTAACTCCTCCAATGCAACAATTGCACACATGTCTGGTAGAGCTAAGATTACCTCAAGATTCTTCAATCCCTTTTTTAGTAAGTCCATTTGAGAAACTAAGTTCCTTTGAAACTCAAACAATGTTGCAATCCTCTGTTCTTTCTCATTTTTGAATGACTTGAGCTTGTGTGTGTATTTAGTGGTCAATGTGAAATCTGCAACACAACACTTCAATAGAACATTATCTTTTTAGTTTAACTCATATCCAAAGAAAATTAAAGCCATTAAACTACACAAAATCATTCTATTGCTCTCTAACTAACACAATATGAAAATAATCTAAGTTTTCTCTCAAAATTAGACCCTAAACAGTAACAATGCATGTTAGAATGAGAGATTCAAGTCAAATATGCAACTAAAATACTAAATTCATTCATGAAATCCATTAATTACTTAACCATTAAGAAAATTGAAGTGTTTTCTAATTAGCTATGAAAATGAGCAGCATGTAAGTATGAATTCAAATTAACTCTATCTTCAACCCTTTGAAAATTCATCTTTTATAGAACTTTGAGAATTTGGACGGTTGAGATGCATCCATGAGGAATGGTTGAGATGTCTCCAAACTTGATCCATGTGATGAGCTCTTATTGGTCAAAGGTGTCTTTGTTGTCCCCTTGAGAGGTGACATGTCATTTTTTATCCTTTTATTCATTTGTTTTAATTAATTACCCTAGCCATGCATTTAATATGATTGATTTAATTAATTAGGCCTAGAGGTAATTAATGTGATTTTTGCTCATATGATTAATGCTTGAATTATGAAGTTTTATTGATTTTATCAAATTTGATGAATTATGTTAATAATTAAGAATTTAATTAACACAATTAGGAGTTTATCCCGAATTAGGGAAAATAGGGCCTTAGGTTCTATTACACCAATTTTAGGTGATTACATTTGCCCCTCTTTGAATTGCTTTGCGAACAACACATGGATTCAAAGAAAATATAATTTAATGCATGATTCAGTAGAATTGATAGATTACAAGAGATTTATAGAGCAACTAGAACTACTCTGAACTCAAGTGATTTAGAGAGTAGTGAGGACCACTCTAATTTTAAGAAGATTTAGAGAGTAGTGAATCCACTCTGAAAGATTTAGAGAGCAGTAAAGAGAAGTACTCTAAATACGAGAATTCCAAACTTGATCGAATGAAATCCTACATGATTCGAAAAGTTTATCAATTATTAACTTGATTGAACAAGAATTGACCATACCGATTCCGAGCTTGATTGAACATAACTCGATAAGAAGTTTGATTTTCAGTAACTGGTCATAATGACAAATAACCAATTTGATTTGAAGCAATAAAATTGATCAATGTCAGAAAGTTTAACAACCTCAACTTGATCGAAGATAACTATCATGCCCCTGGTGTTTGAAAATTTGATTGAAAATTTTAAATTATGGTATGATTATGCCCCCTCGGGACTGAAATTAGAATAAATTCAGATAAAATCAATATTTTCAAGCATTTAGGAGATATTATAGTGATTGAAATAGATCTGGATCAAGTACAAATTGTTTAGAGAGTGTTAGAATTTAATTAGGATTGATTTTAGTGTCAAAGAAACATTGTTTGACTGAGAACATATGAGAGTTGACCAAGTTTGACTGATGTTTGACCAATATAATGGTTTGAAAATTTGATGCATGAGTGAGAAATTGACTTTCCATGACTTCTAGTAAGATTTTTGTGCATTAATTAGGCTTTGCGTAACTTTCGTAACTTGCGTTTGACTAAACTTTGACTTTTGTTGACTATGCATTTGAGTGCTAAACATCACTAAACTTATTTTCCATGTTTACGATATCCTTTTTGATCATTTTGCCCCTATTTGACTGCAATCTGACCATAGTTGACTTTTGCATTTTA